>CP137668.1:16832443-16930857 GCA_037976565.1 Mesocentrotus franciscanus
CAATAACACATTGGTCACAAACAATTAATCAAAAATTGGGACAATGATTTGGTAAGATGATATTTACCGAACATGATCAAATGGCACAAAGCAACGCCATTCCAATAAAGAACCAAAAGTTAAGGATTTAAAAACATACAATTCTATAGATGTTCGTTGTGCTGCTGATATTTTAAGATATTACATTAATGAAATACGGCAATTTACCTGACTGATGAATCCACTCCGCCTTCGATGTATCCTGCACACAACTCAGCTTCTTCTACAATACCGTATCCACTGTAAAGGTCATTGCAGATGTCATGGCTGATTATATTCACCAATGCTTTCTGAAGATCATTCGAAATAGAACCTGTAGAAAACAAGAGCAGAATCGGATCACATTAATAGCTGGATTTTTCTTGTGTCTCACATGGTTTTGGATTAATTGTTGATAAAAGAATTGCGATTCTCGGTTGGGAAATTATTATCTGTCATTGAAATTCTAATCAGATTGTAATTGAATTGAGGTGGATAGGAAATGTAATAGGCGATTTTTTTTTATTTGTGGAATGATTTTACCTCCAGAAAACGTAGTACCCCATCCTGCGATCCAACATCTGCTGTATGCCATCGTCTCATTTTGTATCGTAGCTACGCACGCTGGTCTCACGTAATCATTGAATTCCACTGGTTCCGAAAGATGGACTAGTGCAATATCATTCGCTATGCCATTGATATCACCGTAATCTGGATGCATGACGACGCTGTCAGCCTCTCTGACCACCTTATGCTCATGGTTATCCGATAAATGACGAATGCCAAGAGTTATGGTGAAATCACTTGCTTCCATCCCGTCTCTTAATAAAGTGTAATGTTCAGAGAGAGAGAGAAAAACAGAATACATATATTTATAGTGTAAAGATTGTTGCACGAAACTTTCGGGTTATTTGAATAACGGGAATTTAAAAAAAGTGGTTATAGCTCGCATTTTATAAAACACACCAAGGAGTCTCATCTACAATATTTCTGTTACTCAGCGGATGACGAATACAACAAGTAAATTTAACTGATATATGAATATATATGTATATATATACAAACATTTCATATACCTTAATGTATAGAATATGTAAGACGATTGTAATGCATTATTACCAATTTATAAAAACTTAATTCTCCGAATTTTCAAAATGCAACTCGTTTATTCGTCATGGGGGTATGTGTACATATATGCATGTATAACACTTAAGATACATATTATTATAATCCACGTATATCCGACCGTAGAGTAAAGAATGAACGTCAAAATATCATAGTTCTAGCTCCTAAAATGTATTAGAATGTAACAACTACTTACGCGCAGTGAGCTGCAGTCAGAACCCATTGGTTGTTTATCAAAGTACCGCCACAGAAATAGCCCCCCATCTCAACAGCAGCGATCCAAGGGAATTCCCCTAGATCAGCATTGACTCCTCCACTATTCTAGAGTGGTAGTCGTCGACAGCTGGGCGAGTACCGCATATGGATTCCCTGTTAGATCTGTGGAAATAAAAGACATGGTAAAAGATGCTAATTCAAGAATTTTTGTCAATTAACCTTACCAGGCAGGAAAAATCCCAATGCTGAACATTTCTAAATACAGGACTATTGACCCAGAAAGGAGCCAACAACTTACCGCCTTCTCCACCAATGCAGTATGACTCCTCAAGATTTTCGTCATCACTCAGTTGTCTACAATCAATCGGCCAGTCTTCGTCCATCAATGTTTTGTAAGATTCTCGACAGGCATCTGTGACTTCCTCACAAAGCCTTGCAGGGGCGTCGAGAAGGACCTCCGTGGGGCAGTCCGCAAAAAGCATACCGCAGAAGAGAAGCAGAAAGTCTGCATGGCATTCTTCCAAACTGCTTGTTTCTTCAATCAAACTGATTGCACTATCGCGGTCTTGGGCTGATGGGTTCGGGAAGTAAGTCCGATCGTACGATAGCACTTTACAAGTTGAGAAACGGAGATCAGTACATCGGCTGTTAAAGGATAAAATAATTATTTAAGAAGATATTTGCTACTGTATTCATAAAAGAACAGAAAACTCTACCGGTATAATAATTGACAAAATAGATATAGAACAAAACAGATTGTCATACTTCCATTCCATTTGACATTTTAGAAGTCGATACTATACATTGGGATTCATGTAGAAATAACAAAACATCGAGTGAAAGAGAATTTGTACACACAGAATTTGGCGATTCTTTAGTTTCTTCTATTCTCCCAACTCTGTCCGTCCTGTAAACTTACGACATAAATCTTCGTCAGAGAAGTCCGAGCAATCATTTTCACCATTGCATACGTCATCAGATTCCAGACAGGTACCATCACCACACATGAAGGCACATTCATCAGTAGAATTATCTGCATAGAATGACAAATACAGTTATCACCAATAATAAAAACATTCTTTGGGTGAGAAAGAGGTCTTTTGAGGTTCAAATACATAGAATGTACTATATTATTATTATAGCTAATTTACAAAGCACATCCTGATGAAATATGTTTATCGATATATTAAAAAAAATGTTTTAAAATAAAAGCAAATATATCATATATTTGAATTGGAATAAAGCATATTTACCATAGTCTAACAATGTTAATGAGATGCATCTACTTGTTATCATCTGATGTGATGTAATATTGAAGCCCAAACTTCAAAATGATCAAGAATTCAAAAGTAAATTCATGAACTACCATACTCGTTTTCCTCAGACTGTATTATGAAAAACCGTTAGAAAACAAAATGATCATTTCCAATCATAAATATCTTGATAATAGGCATTGTAAAATTCCTGATGACCTAGTTTATAATTATCATTGCAGCATGAGCTAATCCAGGATTTTGTTTCAGAATTGAACAAAGTACAACCTTTAATGGTATTCTTTATGTCAGGAAACAATATCTAATTATAATTATATGTAATCCTGATACATTTTCCGCCCGTAAATGTGGCCATAGTGAGAAATACATTTGTATGCAGGGTTTACATCCAGATGTAGAAGCATACGGACAGAATACATACCGGTTTCAAACACCTTGATTTCAATCCAAAAGCCTGTCCTTCTTTCAGAGTAGTCAGATGTAAAGATCAACCACATATGATTGTTAGTAGAAATAACGTCATCAGGCAACGAGTAACCGGTCAGATTAACCAACTCCGATGACTGAGCCTGGGAATCTAAACCGGAACCGATCCTGAGGAAGTCATAACCCGATTCAAGATCAAAAGCGTGAAAGTTTGCCACAATCCGATATTTAGCTGGTCCAGAAACAAGCCATTTCATGTTTGCGTCGTTGGGATAAATATCCGGATAGTTAGGTGAAACGATGGTCAAAGATTCACCGTAAGTAAACACGCTGACCTCGGTGCCATTGAACAGATCTGAAACGAGATTTGTGATTTCATGACCGTGAATAATGCCGTACACAATATATATTCAACAACTGTAAGACACATTCAAAGTCATCATTTTGTTAAAGGTGCCTCCTCGTCATCGTAGTTACGCCCGGGAATTACGCAAGATGTTATTAAACCGATAAGGAATTCGGATATGATTTGTTCACTTTAACAAAATATTATAGTTTGGCTTGTTCAATGTGTTTTCGCTCAATTTTTACAGCCTAATGTAAATTTTGTACCAAGTCTGCCATATTTCTATCAAACCATCAATGAAATTATTGTCCTATTAAGTGATGCTTAAATGATTGTCGTACTATAATACATATTTTAATAAATCGTTCAAGTGATGAATATATATATAGTAATTACCAGTTATATTTTCCTGCCTGAAGACCATGATCTCAATCCAGAATCCATCTCTTGAGACTGAGTAGTCGGAAGTAAAGTTCAGCCACATCTCATTGTTGATGGAAACCACATCATCGGGAAGAGAAGAACCTGACAACTGTACCAACTGTGAGGTCAGGTCACCCGCGTTAAGACCAGAACCGATTTGCAGGTAGTCATAGCCGGACTCAAGATCAAAGGTGTGAAACTTGGCCACAGTCCGGTAGTCTTCTGGTCCAGAAACGAGCCACTGAACATTGGCATGGTTTGGATAGTTGTCTGGGTAGTTTGGTGATACGATGGTCAAAGATTCACCGAGTCCGAAGAAACTGACTTCGTTGGAAGGGACATCAACTGAAAGGAAATTTGTACATGGCTTGTTGAATATGTATCACCTTTTAGAATGAAATAGAGATTTTTAATACGCAAAATGACGTGTTTTCATATCATTAATTTTCAATTAATTGTTGCAATAAGTATTCGGACAACTTGACTCTGAAAAGGAAAGGAAGAGGTGTAAAGGAAGTAGATTCCCTGAATTGACTTTGCTCATAATCTCGATGAAAAACGCCAAAATGTGACATAGGTTTATAATGCAATCCGTAATGAAAAACGCAAATATTAGCAACAAGCTTTCTAATTGTAAAACCATTCTAATTCTTAAACACCTCTCTGCCCCTTTTAGAGCCTGACGAGGGCGAACGATTCCCGAAATTGTCGTCCTGAATCTGCCCCAGGGTTTAAAAAAAAAGTTGATATATGCCTATATATTACCTGTAATGTTAAAAACTGAGATCTGTACAGAAAATCCTTGTTTTGTCACTGAGTTGTCTGACGTAAAAGTCAGCCACATCTCATTACTGATGGAAACCACATCCTCAGGAAGATTAGAACCCGACAGCGTTACGATTAACGAAGTTTGGTCGATCGATTCAAGACCCGAACCGATGGATAAGAAGTCGTAGCCGGATTCTAGCTCAAATGAGTGAAAAGTGGCCATTATCCGAGAGTCTTCTGGACCAGATACAAGCCATTCCATCTTTGCATTATTGGCATAGTTGCTGGGGAAATCGGGCGAAACAACCGTCACAGACTCGCCGAGGCCAAACTCGCTAACTTCAACGTCTTCTTCATCATCTGAAAAAAATAAAAGAATGACGACGATGACATCTAAATTAACCAATGGCCAATTTTTATCAACTTTGAATATCCTTTAAGCTTCTTTCGGAAGAGGTAGTAGTAGGATAAAATAGTTTCTACAATATTTTAAAACTTTTTAAGTTTAAGCTTGATCTTGCATGGTATGAACACGATGACTATGAAATATGACAATTGATGTCACTTCATCCGAGACATATAATACAAAACAAATTTATATTGTTACCCTCTTCTCCCATGGTATCCTGAATCCAGCCTGTGTACTGTGAGATTCTGGCGTAAACTCCTGGGTAATTGGCCTGGGCACACCCTATACCCCAACTAGTAGATCCTACTAGATGCCAGCGACCATCAGCGCCCTCACAAATAAGTGGTCCCCCACTGTCACCCTGAGATTAAAAATAAAATTGCAACAACACATTGGTCACAATAAAGCAATTAATCACAAAATAGTAGATCCTACTAGATGCCAGCGACCATCAGCGCCCTCACAAGTGGTCCTCCACTGTCACCCTGAGATTTTAAAAAAATTTGCAATAACACATTGGTCACAAACAATTAATCACAAAATTGGGACAATGATTTGGTAAGATGATATTTACCGAACATGATCAAATGGCACAAAGCAACGCCATTCAATAAAAGAACCAAAAGTTAAGGATTTAAAAACATACAATTCTATAGATGTTCGTTGTGCTGCTGATATTTTAAGATATTGCACATGCATAAAATCATTTCTTATGATACCATGAATTTACCTGACATGAATCCACTCCGCCTTCGATGTATCCTGCACACAACTCAGCTTCTTCTACAATACCGTATCCACTGTAAAGGTCATTGCAGATGTCATGGCTGATTATATTCACCAATGCTTTCTGAAGATCATTCGAAATAGAACCTGTAGAAAACAAGAGCAGAATCGGATCACATTAATACCGGCTGGATTTTTCTTGTGTCTCACATGGTTTTGGATTAATTAAGTTGATAAAAGAATTGCGATTCTCGGTTGGGAAATTATTATCTGTCATTGAAATTCTAATCAGATTGTAATTGAATTGAGGTGGATAGGAAATGTAATAGGCGATTTTTTTAATTTGTGGAATGATTTTACCTCCAGAAAACGTAGTACCCCATCCTGCGATCCAACATCTGCTGTATGCCATCGTCTCATTTTGTATCGTAGCTACGCACGCTGGTCTCACGTAATCATTGAATTCCACTGGTTCCGAAAGATGGACTAGTGCAATATCATTCGCTATGCCATTGATATCACCGTAATCTGGATGCATGACGACGCTGTCAGCCTCTCTGACCACCTTATGCTCATGGTTATCCGATAAATGACGAATGCCAAGAGTTATGGTGAAATCACTTGCTTCCATCCCGTCTCTTAATAAAGTGTAATGTTCAGAGAGAGAGAGAGGGGAAAAACAGAATACATATATTTATGGTAGTGTAAAGATTGTTGCACGAAAACTTTCGGGTTATTTGAATAACGGGAATTAAAAAAGTGGTTATAGCTCGCATTTTTATAAAACACACCAAGGAGTCTCATCTACAATATTTCTGTTACTCAGCGGATGACGAATACAACAAGTAAATTTAACTGATATATGAATATATATGTATATATATACAAACATTTCATATACCTTAATGTATAGAATATGTAAGACGATTGGGTAATGCATTATTACCAATTTATAAAAACTTAATTCTCCGAATTTTCAAAATGCAACTCGTTTATTCGTCATGGGGGTATGTGTACATATATGCATGTATAACACTTAAGATACATATTATTATAATCCACGTATATCCGACCGTAGAGTAAAGAATGAACGTCAAAATATCATAGTTCTAGCTCCTAAAATGTATTAGAATGTAACAACTACTTACGCGCAGTGAGCTGCAGTCAGAACCCATTGGTTGTTTATCAAAGTACCGCCACAGAAATAGCCCCCCATCTCAACAGCAGCGATCCAAGGAATTCCCTAGATCAGCATTGACTCCTCCCACTATTCTAGAGTGGTAGTCGTCGACAGCTGGGCGAGTACCGCATATGGATTCCCTGTTAGATCTGTGGAAATAAAAGACATGGTAAAAGATGCTAATTCAAGAATTTTTGTCAATTAACCTTACCAGGCAGGAAAATCTTCCCAATGCTGAACATTTCTAAATACAGGACTATTGACCCAGAAAGGAGCCAACAACTTACCGCCTTCTCCACCAATGCAGTATGACTCCTCAAGATTTTCGTCATCACTCAGTTGTCTACAATCAATCGGCCAGTCTTCGTCCATCAATGTTTTGTAAGATTCTCGACAGGCATCTGTGACTTCCTCACAAAGAGCCTTGCAGGGGCGTCGAGAAGGACCTCCGTGGGGGCAGTCCGCAAAAAGCATACCGCAGAAGAGAAGCAGAAAGTCTGCATGGCATTCTTCCAAACTGCTTGTTTCTTCAATCAAACTGATTGCACTATCGCGGTCTTGGGCTGATGGGTTCGGGAAGTAAGTCCGATCGTACGATAGCACTTCTTTACAAGTTGAGAAACGGAGATCAGTACATTCGGCTGTTAAAGGATAAAAATAATTATTTAAGAAGATATTTGCTACTGTATTCATAAAAGAACAGAAAACTCTACCGGTATAATAATTGGAGACAAAATAGATATAGAACAAAACAGATTGTCATACTTCCATTCCATTTGACATTTTAGAAGTCGATACTATACATTGGGATTCATGTAGAAAATAACAAAACATCGAGTGAAAGAGAATTTGTACACACAGAATTTGGCGATTCTTTAGTTTCTTCTATTCTCCCAACTCTGTCCGTCCTGTAAACTTACGACATAAATCTTCGTCAGAGAAGTCCGAGCAATCATTTTCACCATTGCATACGTCATCAGATTCCAGACAGGTACCATCACCACACATGAAGGCACATTCATCAGTAGAATTATCTGCATAGAATGACAAATACCGTTATCACCAATAATAAAAACATTCTTTGGGTGAGAAAGAGGTCTTTTGAGTGGTTAAATACATAGAATGTACTATATTATTATTGTAGCTAATTTACAAAGCACATCCTGATGAAATATGTTTATCGATATATTAAAAAAAAAATGTTCTTAAAAAATAAAAGCAAATATATCATATATTTGAATTGAATAAAGCATATTTACCTTAACATCGTCTAACAATGTTAAATCTGAGATGCACGGCCCTACGTGTTATCAGTGTCTGTGATGTGATGTAATATTGAAGCCCTAAAAAATTGCGCTTCAAAATGATCAATCAAAAAGTAAAATCTATGAGTGACCGGTTTTACCATACTCGTTTTCCCAATAGACTGTAGTGTTATGAAAACCGTTAGGAAAACGCAAAATTTGATTTCCATTTCCAATCATAAATATCTTGATAATCAGACAGGCGATCGGCTTGTAAAAGTCATGACTGACCTAAAGGTTTATAATTATCATTGCAGCATGAGCTTAATCCAGGATTTTGTTTCAGAATCTGAGACAAAGTGACCCAATCCCTTTAATGGTATTCCTTTATGTCAGGAAACAATATCTAATTATAATTATACATGTAATCCTGATACATTTTCCGCCCGTAAATGTGGCCATAGAAAAGTGAGAAATACATTTGTATGCAGGGTTTTTTACATCCAGATGTAGAAAAGCATACGGACAGAATACATACCGGTTTCAAACACCTTGATTTCAATCCAAAAGCCTGTCCTTCTTTCAGAGTAGTCAGATGTAAAGATCAACCACATATGATTGTTAGTAGAAATAACGTCATCAGGCAACGAGTAACCGGTCAGATTAACCAACTCCGATGACTGAGCCTGGGAATCTAAACCGGAACCGATCCTGAGGAAGTCATAACCCGATTCAAGATCAAAAGCGTGAAAGTTTGCCACAATCCGATATTTAGCTGGTCCAGAAACAAGCCATTTCATGTTTGCGTCGTTGGGATAAATATCCGGATAGTTAGGTGAAACGATGGTCAAAGATTCACCGTAAGTAAACATGCTGACCTCGGTGCCATTGAACAGATCTGAAACGAGATTTGTGATTTCATGACCGAGAATAATGCCGTACACAATATATATTCAACAACTGTAAGACACATTCAACGTCATCATTTTGTTAAAGATGCCTCCTCGTCATCGTAGTTACGCCCGGGAATTACGCAAGATGTTATTAAAACCGATAAGGAATTTGGATATGATTTTGTTCACTTTAACAAAATATTATAGTTTGGCTTGTTCAATGTGTTTTCGCTCAATTTTTACAGCCTAATGTAAATTTTGTACCAAGTCTGCCATATTTCTATCAAACCATCAATGAAATTATTGTCCTATTAAGTGATATTTAAATGATTGTCGTACTATAATACATATTTTAATAAATCGTTAAAAGTGATGAATATATAGTAATTACCAGTTATATTTTCCTGCCTGAAGACCATGATCTCAATCCAGAATCCATCTCTTGAGACTGAGTAGTCGGAAGTAAAGTTCAGCCACATCTCATTGTTGATGGAAACCACATCATCGGGAAGAGAAGAACCTGACAACTGTACCAACTGTGAGGTCAGGTCACCCGCGTTAAGACCAGAACCGATTTGCAGGTAGTCATAGCCGGACTCAAGATCAAAGGTGTGAAACTTGGCCACAGCCCGGTAGTCTTCTGGTCCAGAAACGAGCCACTGAACATTGGCATGGTTTGGATAGTTGTCTGGGTAGTTTGGTGATACGATGGTCAAAGATTCACCGAGTCCGAAGAAACTGACCTCGTTGGTAGGGACATCATCTGAAAGGGAAATTTGTACATGGCTTGTTGAATATGTATTACCCTTTTAAAATGAAATAGAGATTTTTAATACGCAAAAATGACGTGTTTTCATATCACATTAATTTTCAATGTGTGAAATTGGTAAAAGAGTTAAAAACACCCCGACATGCATGTAATAAGTATTCGGTTACAAATACAACTTGACTCTGAAAAGGAAAGGAAGATTTAAAGGAAGTAGATTCCTGAATTGACTTTGCTCATAATCTCGATGAAAAACGCCAAAATGTGACATAGGTTTATAATGCAATCCGTAATGAAAAACGCAAATATTAGCAACAAGCTTTCCTAATTGTAAAACCATTCTAATTCTTAAACACCTCTCTGCCCCTTTTAGAGCCTGACGAGGGCGAACATGAATTCGCGAAATTGTCGTCCTGAATCTGCCCCAGGGTTTAAAAAAGCAGTTGATATATGTATATATATTACCTGTAATGTTAAAAACTGAGATCTGTACAGAAAATCCTTGTTTTGTCACTGAGTTGTCTGATGTAAAAGTCAGCCACATCTCATTGCTGATGGAAACCACATCCTCAGGAAGATTAGAACCCGACAGCGTTACGATTAACGAAGTTTGGTCGATCGATTCAAGACCCGAACCGATGGATAAGAAGTCATAGCCGGATTCCAGCTCAAATGAGTGAAAAGTGGCCATTATCCGAGAGTCTTCTGGACCAGATACAAGCCATTCCATCTTTGCATTATTGGCATAGTTGCTGGGGAAATCGGGCGAAACAACCGTCACAGACTCGCCGAGGCCAAACTCGCTAACTTCAACGTCTTCTTCATCATCTGAAATAAAATAATAAAAGAATGACGACGATGACATCTAAATTAACCAATGGCCAATTCTTATCAACTTTGAATATCCTTTAAGCTTCTTTCGGAAGAGGTAGTAGTAGGATAAAATAGTTTCTACAATATTTTAAAAACTTTTTAAGCTTAAGCTTGATCTTGCATGGTATGAACACGATGACTATGAAATTTGACAATTGATGTCACTTCATCCGAGACATATAATACAAAACAAATTTATATTGTTACCCTCTTCTCCCATTGTATCCTGAATCCAGCCTGTGTACTGTGAGATTCTGGCGTAAACTCCTGGGTAATTGGCCTGGGCACACCCTATACCCCAACTAGTAGATCCTACTAGATGCCAGCGACCATCGGCGCCCTCACAAGTAAGTGGTCCTCCACTGTCACCCTGAGATTTTAAAAGAAATTTGCAATAACACATTAGTCACAATAAATTAGCAATTAATTACAAAATTGGGAGATTGATTTGGTAAGATGATATTTACTGAACATGATCAAATGGCACAATGCAACGCCGTTTAATAAATGAACCAAAAGTTAAGGATTTGAAAACATACAATTCTATAGATGTTAGTTGTGCTGCTGATATTTTCCCAAGATATGGCACATGCATAAAATAATTTTGTTATGATACCATGACATCTTACCTGACATGAATCAACTCCGCCTTCGATGTATCCAGCACAAATCTCTGCTTCTTCTACAATGTTGTACTCACTGTAGAGATGATGACATGTGTCGTGATCGATAAGATGGACCAAAGCTTTCTGGAGATCGTTCGAAAGGGAACCTGCCAAGATTGTTTGAAGGGAGATACAATGTCGGATTTTATTAGCCATACATTTTATGGAACCACTTTTCTTCCTCCATTACAAATCAAAACACAAATCTGATTCTCAATCTCATTCTACATGCAGATCAACTTAGACAATTCATGAAATTACCTGTTAACTAATTATATGCGAGCTTTTTAAACAAAAGGTTGGTCTTGAAAACCCAATAGCTATCCAGAGGCTTTCCAGATGTAGTAACAACTATATTAAAATATACAAAAAGGATTCCATCCATAGAGGTGTCACTATGCATAGCAGGTAAATGAAATAGATGGTAACCAAATATTCGAGAGAGAAAAATTCATAAATTGAAGACAAAAAGAAAACAGCCCGGTATATGGAATAATTCAAGTCAGCGTGTTTGAAAACAATAATAACCATACCTCCAGAGAACATAGTTCCCCATCCTGCGATCCAACATCTGCTGTATGCCACCGTCTCATTTTGAAGAGTAGCCAAGCAAGCTGGTCTCACGTAATCATTGAAATCCACTGGCTCCGAAAGATGGACTAGTGCTATATCATTCGCTATGCCATTGATATCACCGTAATCTGGATGCATGACGACGCTGTCAGCTCTCTCACCACCTTATGCTCACGGTTATCCGATAAATGACGAATGCCAAGGGTTATGGTGAAATCACTTGGCTCCATTCCATCTCCACTACCTTCCCCTCCATCTCTAAATATCATTGCCATTAGGGTTTTTGAAAAGAAAGGAATGGGAAATGATGACGATGCTGGTATTTCAAAATGCCAATTGTCGTGTCATGGAGAAAATCAATGAAACTTTATTATGTTACAAAACATAACACAACGTTTAAAGAAAAAGAACATACAATGTTTAACTGCCGTTATTACTTTAAAAGATAGCCCTATGTCTGTACAATATTTCGCTGAAATCCCCATCGTATTTACAGTATGTTTCGACCTACAAAATTATTGTACAACAGCAAACATTTATAATAACTTTGCTTTAAGAAAAAAGAACATGGATTCCTGTCTCGTCGGATGACTTATATTAAACTGATATGATTACATTTCAAGGCTTCACATATGCACCCATACACATACACCCACATGCACGCAGCACGCCCACACATGTCCGAAAATACACATTCATTGTTGTTGGTACTATTAAACAGATAAACCATTTATTTGTTACACGTATTAAAGTATAAGTATCAAACCATAATGAATCACTATTTTTTCTTGCTGCAATCTATTGATGATAATCACACATCTCGTATAAACTTACGCGCAGTGAGCTGCAGTCAGGACCCATTCGTTGTCTATCAAAGTACCGCCACAGAAATAGCCTCCCATCTCAACAGCAGCGATCCAAGGGAATTCCCCTAGATCTGCATTAACTCCTCCCACTATTCTAGATTCGTAGTCATCAACAGCTGGACGAGTGCCGCATATGGATTCATCTGTTAAATCTGTAGGAATTTAAGACAAGGGATATCAACATAGTAGGCATATGAAAAGGGAAATCCAACCTTGATAGCAAAGTACTCTAGAGGACAGCAGAACAATCAGAGAAGTATAGACTGGTGAAACTTTGAATGGAATCAGACAAAAGATGAGAAAGTCATGAATTTGTGAATGTTGTAATCACTATAGGTATGGACTCTTCAAATTTGCTGAACCGGTAATGTATTTGTGATGTAATGGCGTACACTGAACTTTCCCGTTTGTTGCAACACACAAAATGACTGAAATTTCAATTTTTCAAAAATGTATGATTAAGGAGGGTCTTTTCTCTTTTGAAGACCTTTAATAATATGCTATCCATAATATATTTTGAGTAGTGCCCCTAGGGAGAAGGAACTTAGGAGAAAAACATAAAATTCAAGATATTTTTGTACACGACAATCCACTGGCCAAACTACCAATTTGAGATTCGCATGGTGATCTCATAATTCAAACATTCATTACTTCCTCATTATTGGTTCAATATATTTAAAACTTTCGCCATTCTGTTTATCGTTTTCTTTCTTTCATACAAATGAACGTATTACAAGGGTTGGATTGCCCTTCAAAGTTTTATTCGAACCGTTTCCTTTATAATGAAAATCAATATCAGGAAAATTGTTTTCGAGATATTTAAAACTAGTTTACATCATATCCACTATAAGAATTCATCATGAAGTCTCAAAATGACCTTATTTGCTAAATGGAATCCGTTATTAATAAAAGCAATTTGATTATCAGGAGACATGAAAATACCATATATGTACAGTAATGCAAAACACTTCGCAAGGAAAGCGATCCGTTTATAGATAACCCACCGCCTTCTCCACCAATGCAGTAGCTCTCATCAACATTTTCGTCATCACTAAGTTGTCTGCAATCAATCGGCCAGTCTGCGTCCATCAATGCCGTGAAGGATGCTCGGCAGGCGTGCGTGACTTCCTCACAAAGAGTCTTGCAAGGGCGTCGAGACGGACCTCCGTGGGGCAGTCCGCAAAAAGCATACCACAGAAGAGAAGCATGAAATCTTCATGGCAGTCTTCCAAACTGCTTGTATCTTCGATCAAACTGATTGCACTATGACGGTTTTGGGCTGTTGGGTTCGGGAAGTAAGTCCGGTCGTAGGATAAAACTTCCTCACAGGTTGAGAAACGGAAATCAGTACATTGGGCTGCGAAAAAAATAAGAAAACAATATGAAAGAAAAAGGATTTCTAAACATTCTTCTATACGACAATACAAACTACAATGTACTTGAAGACACATGAGAAGAATGTTTCTCAATCAAGTATGTGTATAGGAATTATTATTAAAACAGAAAACATGTTCAAAAGGACAGTGATAATTTTACAAATTCCTCCCCCCCCCCTCATGGACCCTTTGGTCCGTATTGTACCAATTCAAATAAACCAGAACACGGTACGAAGATCAAGTTTAACAAAGTAAGAGAACGGACTTCTGACTAACTTCCTTTATGAAACCCCTTTGTGTAAGCCCTGCACCGTCGGGTTTAAATTTAGTAGAATTTAGACTTTAATCTTCACTTACGGCATAAATCTTCATCTGAGAAGTCCCTGCAATCATTTTCTCCATTGCATACGTCAACAGACTGTAGGCAGGTACCATCATCGCACATGAAGTCACATTCGTTGGTGGAATTATCTGAAACATACAAATCAAATATCGAAATTGCTGTTAATAGAATCATGTTGTAGATTTGAAAAGAATATAAAATTAAATTATTTTCATGTTCGATTCAGTGATTTATAATGTGTTTGAATTGACCCAAAATACATCATTATCCATAATCAATCAGGGTGGTTTCCAATGGTATGTCAAAAGATTTTGGATCAAATTCATTAAAGCTAATAGACATGTTGGTGTTCTTGATATTTCAACCTAGCAGATAATTGCCAATAAATTCAAGGTAACTATAAAAATTCACTTTTCGTGCATTATTTATTATTCATTTGTAAAATACCATCCACACATACCTCTTTCAAACACCTTGATTTCGACCCAAAACCCTGTCCTTCTCATTGAGTGATCGGAGACGAAGTCGAGCCACAATTCACTGTTAGGAGAAATGATGTCATCTGGCAAAGAGTAACCCGACAGTTTCACTAACTGCGATGATTGAGCCGCAGGATTTAAACCGGAACCGATTGTGAGGATGTCATAGCCGGATTCCGATCGAAAGCCTGAAAGCTTGCCACAATCTGGTAGCCATCTGGTCCTGAAACTACCCACTGCATATTTGCGTCGTTGGGATAGTTATCCGGATAGTGAGGGGAAACGATCGTTAAAGATTCGCCATAACCAAACATGCTGACTTCGCTGCCGTTGACCACATCTGAAATATAATTCACAATTCCATAATGTTTATTTAGCCTACAGACATTTCCAGGCAAAAATATCTGCAAGCATAAGCATATTAAAGCTACTCAAGGATACACCAGGGAGAAAATCATTATAGAACACAAGAGAAAGGCAGAATATATATAGCGAAAGCAGAAGAATAGTATGACATCTAGGGCGATCTATGACTATGCAGATGTCGCGAAAAGAACGAACCATTAAAAAAGAAGTATGTTTCGCGCTGCCATGCAGCCACTGGTTATCTCATTTTTATCAGCGTTTGAGGAAATGTGTAAAGTTTAAATCACCTTCCGGCTCGAAAACCGTGACCTCGATCCAAAATCCGTTCCTGGTGACAGAGTAATCGGACGAAAAGTTCAGCCACATCTCATTGTTGATGGAAACCACATCATCAGGAAGAGAAGAACCTGACAACTGCACCAACTGTGAGGTCAGGTCACCCGCGTTAAGACCAGAACCGATTCGCAGGTAGTCATAGCCGGACTCAAGATCAAAGGTGTGAAACTTTGCCACAGCCCGGTAGTCTTCTGGTCCAGATACGAGCCACTTCACGCTAGCGTGGTTGGGATAATTATCTGGGTAGTTTGGTGAGACGATGGTCAAAGATTCACTTTGCCCGAACACACTAACTTCGTGAGTAGGAACTTCGTCTAAAAAAAAAGGTTAATTGCACAATAACAAGTTGTAATTATAAGCAACATCGATGAAACATATAGTCCATTTACGCTTCCACAGATGTTTAGAGATATGGAGAGTGGAATGAAAGCTACCAATTTCAGACATATTTGGTTTTACAGAAAAACTGTAATATCGGCATAGACATGCTTTGTTGGCTTAATTTTTTTGTCTCTTTTAGGAATTACAAAATTATCAGTGCAAGTCTGATTGTGAAGAAAAGGTCCAGCATGTCACTAATATGATTAAGACAAATTTTTTTAGTTATTTAGTTAGCTGTTCCATTCAAATGAGATTGAAAACGAAAAGAGACTGAAGACAATTACAAATACACCCATACATACTCAGTTCACGCATAAAGTAAGTCTTTACTATACTGAAAGGTATAGATACTTTACCTGTAATGTTAGGCAGTTCAAAGACCATTATCTCTATCCAAAATCCTTTCCTTGTCACCGAGTAATCTGAAGTGAAATTCAGCCACATTTCATTGTTGGTGGAAACGACATCCTCCGGAAGTACAGAACCCGTAAGCGTTACCAAATGCGATGCATGATCACTCAAGTTCAGACCAGAGCCCATTGTCAAGAAATCATAGCCGGATTCCAGCTCAAATAAATGAAAAGTGGCAAATATCTGCGAATCTTCTGGTCCAGAAACCAGCCACTCCATTCTCGCATGATTCATGTATTCATCTGGATAGTTGGGTGAAACAATCGTCACCGATTCACCAGCACCGAACGCACTACTAGTAACTTCAAAGTCGTCTTCATTATCTGGAACAAAACAGAGGGATTCCAGGACTTAAAATGTAACCAAATGCAGTAATTAAATCTTCATATACATAGATCATGGATGAATTATATTACAAGCATGTATGTCTAGTACCTATTAAGGAAGCGGTAATAAATACTCTGCATGGCAACCATTCGAAATAATTAATCAAGTTTCACGTGAGCTGTTTTGTGACCGTAAGTTTGCAACTGTAATTCTGTTTATTTTCGTTCATTGTTCATTTTTTTCACTCAGATAACGAATGTAAATGAAGAGAAATATGAATTACTCAACTTGTTTTTTCTTCTTCATGTCTGACAATGGTATAAAATAATTTACAAAGTATGATTAATTGATGACGTTGTTCCCCATCGACCACATTTTAGTATCAAGTCAAACGAATAGTACGCATCTTGTACTTCTGAAAATATAAGGAGGTGTAGTGTTATAGTAGTCCATACACTTGACTCTCAATCCAAGGTTTAAGGGAACGAATCCCAGTCCGCACTAACGTCCTATGGCAAGACACTAATCCGAATTTGCCACTCTCCAAACAGGTGTAAATGAGTACCAGACCATTGCTAAAGTAACTATAATTCCAGGGCGCCGGCAGGCCCCAAGAATAGCAGTTTAATACTGGTGAGGAAACCCTCGTTGAACAATACCCAGCTAATTTATTATTATTTATTAGTTAATGGTTCCATGCGAAATCTTGTACGAAAGAATACTAAATAATAACAATTCCTCCTATTAATCTTTGGATGTTTTGAAGGTCCAGTCTTCTTAACGAGATGGAGGACAAATCAAATGTTCTATAACGTGGGAAATACAAAACATCAATGTATTTCATATCAATATGAATAAAAACACGTATGGTTTACCAACATATCCAATGGTATCCTCAATCCAGCGAGTATACCGTGAAATCCTTGCGTAAACGCCTGGGTAACGGGGCTCAGCACAGCCCACACCCCAACTAGTAGATCCTACAAGATGCCAGCGACCATCAGCACCCTCACAAGTTAGTGGTCCTCCACTGTCACCCTATGTTGCAAGAGTTATTGAAACTTGTGTAAAGTTAATAAGTTCATTCGCAAAATTATCCACATTATATTCTTTGATTATTTGAAGGATATTATTTATACAAAAAAATCTACGGAATATCTAAGGAATGAGTATTCCAAGAGTTACCTTTGTGAAATGATAAGTAACTTGTAAATATATGACAAAAAGCCAACCAATACATCACAGTGGCACATGATCGTATATGCCACGACGTCTATATATTCATTAAAACTGTATTTTTAAAAGTGAAAATTAAGAAAATTACCTGACATGAATCTACCCCGCCTCGAATATAACCGGCACAAATCTCCGCTTCTTCTACGATATTGTAGTCACTGTAAAGGTCATCACATACGTCGTAATCGATGAGATGAACGAATGCCTTCTGAAGGTCATTTGATAGAGAACCTGTTAAAACACACCAAAAAAATGAAAGCATCAAAGATTGCAAAAACGAATTAGACAGAATGTGACGGCAGAGAAAGTGGCTTGAAAAACCCACCCCGGTGACGATTGCTTCACAGTCGGAAGCTCACACAAGCTGGTTTCCTTTATTCAATTCTGTACCAAAAACCTAACCTTTAACCTAATTCCAAACTCAAGTTCTAATCTAAAGTGCAACCCTAACCCTACATTTTTTAAGGAAATAAAGCACAACATAATTTGTTGTCGTATGTATGTAAAATTATACAAGATTCCATTAAATAAAATAATGAGAATTTGTAATACATGTACTTAAAACGTAATAAACATACCACCGGAAAACAAGGTTCCCCATCCTGCGATCCAACATCGGCTGTATGCCATCGTCTCATTTTGTAGTGTAGCTATGCAAGCTGGTCTTACGTAATCGTTGAATTCGACTGGCTCGGAAAGATGGAGCAGAGCGATGTCATTAGCTATGCCATTGACATCACCGTAATTTGGATGCACGATCACTCGGTCAACCCCTAACTTCACTTGAGACTCGGGATGTTCCAGCAAATGACGAATGCCAAGAGTAATGGTGAAATCACTTGGCTCCATTCCATCTCCACTACCTTCCCCTCCATCTCTATATATCAATGTCAGTTTGCATTTGGAAAAGAAAAATAAATGCAGAATATAGAGACGGCTGGTGGGTTCTTGAACGTGTAAATAAATATTTCTATACAACATGTGAAAATGTCAACATTCTGCAATTCTGTGCTCATTGAACATCTTCAAGAAATGACAGGTCACTATTTTTCTCATTTGCATTTCTTGTAGTTATAATGTGAAGAGGGTAGCTAACTTCCAGACGAACTGACTTGGTGATGATAATGTAACCACGCATTGATGTATTCAGGGGCGGCCGAGCGACTTCCAAAGTAGGGGGGGGGGGCACCAAGGAAAAAGGGCACCTACAAAGGTAAATCTCAAAGCGAAAATAAACAATTTTGTAGACATTGGTATATACCCCTAAATTGTGATTACATTATCAGGGATGATTTCAATATTTGTTTCAATTTATACAACATCTATATATTAATACGCAAAATCGCCGCGGGGGGTACGTAACGGTCTGCCAATGTGAATTTTTTGACATCAAACCCGTCTTTCCTCGACCCTACCCGCCTCGGCCGTCGCGCGGGAACGGCGACACAATTCCAAGCGGACCCGCTCGCGCATGCCGCGTGCCACGTCGACCCCGTGGTCGCCGTCCATGTCGTTGTAGAGGTGGTTTCGGGGTCCCGGGAGGACGGGCGGACGAGAGCACGGCCGGCGTCGTCCGTGCAAGGAGGCGACGAACCCGCGAGAGTGAGTCGGCGAGGCGTGCACCCGCCCTCTGCACGTCTAATCAAAGAGATCACACTATCAAGAGACTGTCCAGTCCATGATGTGTTGTAGCAAATATGCACGTCGCAAAGGGTAGGGCCTATCCCGTGTTAGGCATCTTGCTATATGCAGTCTAATCAAAGAGATACTTTATCAAGAGACACTCCACTCACGTCATGTAGCGTAGCACATATGCATAATGCGATGGGTTGGGCCTATCCCGTGTGAGGCATCTTGCTATATATACGCAGCAGCCAAACTGACGTCAACGTAATACGTGGTTCTACGCTCACACACGTACACACACAGTCGAGTTAATTCGTGCGACGGTTACAATATATTGGCACAAACAGTCCGATTTTTCGCGTAAAATCTTTACTTTGAATATATTTGTACAAATTCTGTGGACCATGCCAACATAATCATAGTCCAAGCTTCTGCTTTATTGGTCTTTTCATGAAAACTACATTGAAATCACAACAATAATAACGCAAATAGATTGTAATTGTCGAGACCATATAACTGAAGAGAAGGTAAATTCAGCGAGCTTAGGTAATATCACATGCCTCCGCACGGGCAACTCCGCGGTGTCAGGCCAGTCACGCCATGCAATTTACCCTGTGCGGTAACTGCAGCACTCTACTGCTGTACCTGTAATACTGCAGGCTGTATAGCGTGTCTTTAGATTCTTCAATGTTTCATGTTTGAGCCGTGCAATGAATTGTTGTTTTCTGTTATTTCTTTATTGAATGTGATGTGAATGTGAGTACGGTACATGCTATTACAGAAGTGTCCAAGGAATGATAGGCCTACAGGTGGAAGGGATATAAAACAAATATACAATGACTCATTCTCGGAACAAGCTAAAACTATTCGCACTCGGGAACATCAATGGAACTGTTCTCTATCGGGCCGCGATGGCCCTCGGGATAATATAATACGATTTGATGTTCCTTCGATGCGAATAGTTTTAGCTAGATCCTCGAGTCACTTCGAGTGTCATTGTATATTTGTAAATTTGTATATTATTTTCATGTAGGACTAAATTAACTTAGCAATGTGTGAAAATAACCAAAATGATAATGGGAAGTGCATGAGAACAATATACGTAGGCCTATCAGGGCGTCGACCAATCCATTATCCTGGGGGAAGTGGGACACGCCCCCACGATTTGGGGTTAAAATCTTTCTTTTTTTTCTTTCTTTTAATTCTCTTTCTCTCTGTGTTGACATCGCGCGGGAGGGGGAACTTTATTCAAACAAGGATTAATAGTCCAGAACGGTACGAAACGATCTTTCTAAAAATTTCATGAAACAGGGATTAAGAGTCGAGAACGGTACAACGAATCGGCTTCGTTCTCTAATAATTTAATGAAACGTCACAGCTTCCGCGCTACGCGCGAGAGGCCGGAAACTGAATTCAAACAAGGATTAAGAGAGAGTCAAAACGGTACAACGAATCGTCTTCTTTTAAATAATTGAATGAAACGTCAAGGTTCCGCGCTTCGTGTGGAAAGGGGGGAGGGGGACTGAATTCAAACAAGGATTAAGAGTCGAGAACGGTACAATGAATCGTCTTCTTTCTGTAATAATTTAATGAAACGTCAAAGGGAAACTGAATCAAACAAAGATTAAGAGTCAAGAACGTACGAATCGTCTTCTTTTAAAATAATTTAATGAAACGTCAAAGCTTCGCGCTTTGCGCGGGTGGGGGGAAACTGAATTAAAGCAGGGATTAAGAGTCGAGAACGGTACAACGAATCGTCTTCGTTCTCTTATAATTTAATGAAACGTCACAGCTTCCGCGCTTCGCGCGCGAGGAGGAAACTGGATACAAACAAAGATTAAGAGTAAAAACGGTACAACGAATCGTCTTCTTTTTAAAATAATTTAATGAAACGTCAAAGCTTCCGCGCTACGCGCGAGAGGGTGGAAACTGAATTCAGACAAGGATTAAGAGTCCAGAACGGTAGAACGAATCATCTTCTTTCTCTTATAATTTAATGGAACTTCACAGCTTTCGCGTTCGCGCGGGAGGGGGAAACTGAATTTAAACAAAGATTAAGAGTCAAGAACGGTACAACGAATCGTCTTCTTTTTAAAATAATTTAATGAAACGTCAAAGCTTGAGGGTGTAAACTGAATTCAGACAAGGATTAAGAGTCGAGAACGGTACAACCAATCGTCTTCTTTCTCTAAAAATTTAATGAAACGTCAAAGATAAAAAAGATAATAAATGAACCGGTCACCAATGAAAGTACATGCCGTGAAACAGCATAACTAGAGAGAGAGTGACATGTAATTGTGTCCCCTAGATGCTCAAACTCGGATTGCAATGACGCCCTTGATCCGGGAAAGGGATAGTGAGAATAATTGGAACGAAGTGACGACAATAATCGTAAATAACGAAAATGAAAACGAAAGTAAAGTCTAAAATATCTGCATCAATTTTGATTACAAATTATTGATTTCACTGTTTTCTTCCAGTTTTCAAGTTTTGTTACATGATTCAGATAAAAATTAAAAATTCAAAACGATACATGATGGGACAGCAAACAAAAGGTTGGTATTCTAACGAGTAAAATATTAATGAAAAGAAGAAGAAAAATTATAAAATGATAAAAAGTAGGCCTATACAATGAAGAGAAATAATATCATCTAGCACAGAAATTATCTTTAAAAAAATATAATAATAATTATAATTAAAAAAATAAATAAATAAAATAATTAAAAAAAAAAAAAATCGATATCACATTATCTATTTACAACCCCCTCCCACCCTCCCTAGAATCCCGTGGATTTTCCACGGGCCCTGCTAGTCTATATATTAATACGCAAAATCGCCGCGGGGGGTACGTAACGGTCTGCCAATGTGAATTTTTTGACATCAAACCCGTCTTTCCTCGACCCTACCCGCCTCTGCCGTCGCGCGGAACGGCGACACAATTCCGAGCGGACCCGCTCGCGCATGCCGCGTGCCACGTCGACCCCGTGGTCGCCGTCCATGTCGTTAAAGGTGGTTTCGGGGTCCCGGGAGGACGGGCGGACGAGAGCACGGCCGGCGTCGTCCGTGCAAGGAGGCGACGAACCCGCGAGAGTGAGTCGGCGAGGCGTGCACCCGCCCTCTGCACGTCTAATCAAAGAGATCACACTATCAAGAGACAGTCCAGTCCATGATGTGTTGTAGCAAATATGCACGTCGCAAAGGGTCGGGCATATCCCGTGTTAGGCATCTTGCTATATGCCGTCTAATCAAAGAGATACTTTATCAAGTGACACTCCACTCACGTCATGTAGCGTAGCACATGCATGATGCGATGGGTTGGGCCTATCCCGTGTGAGGCATCTTGCTATATATACGCAGCAGCCAAACTGACGTCAACGTAATATGTGGTTCTACGCTCACACACGTACACACACAGTCGAGTTAATTCGTGCGACGGTTACAATATATTGGCACAAACAGTCCGATTTTTTGCGTAAAATCTTTACTTTGAATATATTTGTACAAATTCTGTGGACCATGCAAACATAATCATAGTCCAAGCTTCTGCTTTATTGGTCTTTTCATGAAAACTACATTGAAATCACAACAATAATAACGCAAATAGATTGTAATTGTCGAGACCATATAACTGAAGAGAAGGAAAATTCAGCGAGCTTAGGTAATATCACATGCCTCCGCACGGGCAACTCCCGCGGTGTCAAGCCAGTCACGCCATGCAATTTACCCAGTGCGGTAACTGCAGCACTCTATTGCTGTACCTGTAATACTGCAGGCTGTATAGCGTGTCTTTAGATTCTTCAATGTTTCATGTTTGAGCCGTGCAATGAATTGTTGTTTTCTGTTATTTCTTTATTGAATGTGATGTGAATGTGAGTACAGTACATGCTATTACAGAAGTGTCCAAGGAATGATAGGCCTACAGGTGGAAGGGATATAAAACAAATATACAATGACTCATTCTCGAACAAGCTAAAACTATTCGCACTCGGGAACATCAATGGAACTGTTCTCTATCGGGCCGCGATGGCCCTCGGGATAATATAATACGATTTGATGTTCCTTCGATGCGAATAGTTTTAGCTAGATCCTCGAGTCACTTCGAGTGTCATTGTATATTTGTAAATTTGTATATTATTTTCATGTAGGACTAAATTAACTTAGCAATGTGTGAAAATAACCAAAATGATAATGGGAAGTGCATGAGAACAATATACGTAGGCCTATCAGGGGCGTCGACCAATCCATTATCCTGGGGGGGACGGGGGGACACGTCCCCACGATTTGGGGTTAAAATCTTTTTTTTTCTTTCTTTTAATTCTCTTTCTTTCTCTCTGTGTTGACATCGCGCGGAAGGGGGAACTTTATTCAAACAAGGATTAATAGTCCAGAACGGTACGTACTACGAAATGATCTTTCTCTAAAAATTTCATGAAACAGGGATTAAGAGTCGAGAACGGTACAACGAATCGGCTTCGTTCTCTAATAATTTAATGAAACGTCACAGCTTCCGCGCTACGCGCGAGAGGCCGGAAACTGAATTCAAACGAGGATTAAGAGAGAGTCAAAAACGGTACAACGAATCGTCTTCTTTTTTAAATAATTTAATGAAACGTCAAGGTTCCGCGCTTCGTGTGGAAAGAGGGGGGGAGGGGGGACTGAATTTAAACAAGGATTAAGAGTCGAGAACGGTACAATGAATCGTCTTCTTTCTGTAATAATTTAATGAAACGTCAAAGGGAAACTGAATCAAACAAAGATTAAGAGTCAAGAACGTACGAATCGTCTTCTTTAAAATAATTTAATGAAACGTCAAAGCTTCCGCGCTTTGCGCGGGTGGGGGAAACTGAATTAAAGCAGGATTAAGAGTCGAGAACGGTACAACGAATCGTCTTCGTTCTCTTATAATTTAATGAAACGTCACAGCTTCCGCGCTTCGCGCGCGAGGAGGAAACTGGATACAAACAAAGATTAAGAGTAAAAAACGGTACAACGAATCGTCTTTTTAAAATAATTTAATGAAACGTCAAAGCTTCCGCGCTACGCGCGAGAGGGTGGAAACTGAATTCAGACAAGGATTAAGAGTCCACTACGGTAGAACGAATCATCTTCTTTCTCTTATAATTTAATGAAACTTGACAGCTTCAGATAAAAATTCAAAAATTCAAAACGATACATGATGGGACAGCAAACAAAAGGTTGGTATTCTAACGAGTAAAATATAAATGAAAAGAAGAAAAAAAATTATAAAATGATAAAAAGTAGGCCTATACAATGAAGAGAAATAATATCATCTAGCACAGAATTATCTTTTTAAAAAATATAATTATAATTATAATTAAAAAAATAAAATAAATAAATAAAAAAAAAAAAAAAAAAAAAAATCGATATCACATTATCTTTTTACAACCCCCTCCCACCCTCCCTAGAATCCCGTGGATTTTCCACGGGCCCTGCTAGTACAAGATATTGGTAAAGCATGATACTTTGCAGTTGGGTGTGATGGTCTGAAAATTTATTTGCGAGCGAGCGAGGAAAATTTTTAATATTTGTGAGGTTGCAGTGCGAAAAATTACATCTTATAAGAGAAAAAAACCCAATCCTGATGGGGTTATAAGCACATTCTCATAACGGAAGACTGAAAAGACCTTTGATAAGTAACATAAGTATAAATGCGTTCGAGCGTAGCGAGCGAGCTTTGGGGGAAGTTGCTCTTAGTCGCTTGAAATTAGGGGCACGTTTAATGATGAGAGGAAAAGGGGACACTTATCAGAAAAGAAAAGGAGCATGTGTCAAAGTACAAAAGAGTAATGATCAGAGGTGAACATGGGGCACTTCTTACACCTTCAAAAAGAGGCACTCACCAGGGATGAAAAAGTCAGTCATGAGAATAGGAAATGGGCATTTGTCGACGGAAAATGGGCCCCATCAGATTTTGATAGGGGCATTTATAAGAGGTGAAAAGGGGGCATTTATGAAAAGGGGATAGGTCCCTTATTAGAAAGGAAAAGGGGCACGTATCATTGTTAAAAGGGAAATTATCAGAGGTGAAAAGAGGCACTTATCGCACCTAAAAGGGGCAATGCCCAGATATGAAAAGGGGCACTTATGTGAATGAAAAAGGGGCACTTATAATAAAGGAAAATGGGCACCGATCAGATTTTAAAGGGGCATTTATCGGAGGTGAAGGGGGCACTTATCTGAATTGAAAAGGAGTACTTCTTATCCGAGTTAAAATGGGGGTAGTTATGAAAAGGGGAAGGGCCCTTCTTACAGAGGAAAAGGGGCACTTGTCAAAGTAAAAGAGGCACCTCTCAGATTTGAATAGGGCAATTATCAGAGGTAAAGGGGGCACTTATCAAAAGTGAAAAGGGGCACTTCTTGTACCTGAAAAAGGGCACTTATGACAAGGGAAAATGGACACTTTTTGTAAAGGAAAATAGACACGTGTCAAAATAAAAGGGGCAATTATCAGAGGTGAAAAGGAGAAGGGGCATATTTACAAATTAATAGGGGCACTTGTCAAAGTGTAAGGGGCACTATTCCTATGTAAAAAGGGGCACTTTTCGGGTGTTTGAAAAAGTGTGGGGGGGAGCACTGTGCCCCCTGCACCCGGGAGGGACGCCTCTGGATGTATTGCATTGTGGTAAGTGCACGAAATTTTGCCACGAATTGATATTCACTATACCGCTTACGTGTGTAAAGGGGCCCTGTGTATCGCATTGTCTTTAAGCAAAATATCAAAATAATTTTTTAAAGAGCAAATCTGAACTCACTTAGCCACAATATATATTACAGCACTATTCATATGTGACACATCTTGTGATAATACTGCATGTGTGTGCATCTGACTATGGACCTTCTTAGTAGGTCCATGATCTGACATGCATGCACAGAACATCGTCATGTTTGCGAATTATCACAACAAAGAATTGGTAACCGTTGAATTAGTCTTCCCCTTTAAATGCCATACCCCACCCAATTTACTTTATATTTTGAGTTTTAAGTTTTTTCAGCTTATATTTGTTTGTTTGTTTGTTTAGTTTTATTTCCACTTTTTCAGATCAATGCAAAGAAACATCATACAAATAAATATAATGAGTAACATGTAAGTTTGACAAAATATGTTTCTAGTTAAAATACAATCCAAAAAAAAAAAAAACACAACAAATATATTGATTTGTGCCAAACCATCGTGAAAACATAATCTGCATAAAAATAAGAAATAAGGGGGAGAATGGATATCTTCGTTTTGGAAGTTTCTTACAAAGGAAAAAGCAGGAGACCACATGTCGTAAGCGAAAATGCTTGAGGATGACCGTGGCCTCGGCCGAGTTAACAAATAAAATTTTGAGTGAAAATAACAAAATATATTTAGTGTCATGTTTCGTGTTGAGAAGTGCATTAAATTGTGCATTTGTGCATAGTGCAAAGCTTTAGCTTGGTGGAACAATAAAAGACTAATACCGTGATATTAATTGTGTGGTGGTTTCAGTTACGGGTGATAATATTAAATGTATGCAGGGTCCATTCCTGTTGACAAAGTCAGAAAAGTTCAAGACATAACAAATTCGATTATTTTAAATTTCTATGTAAGATCTAGCAAACTATACTGAGTAAACAAATATTTTTTCATATAAGCTTTAAATGAATAAAGGGAGGTCCTAGTTTTAATATGGTTTGGTAAATTATTCCAAATATCTGGTCCATGGTGTCTAATTGATCGTAGGGCTAAACTAAGTTTGGGATTATTAAGATGGTAATCATGAGCATGTCGAGTTAAATATGAGTGTACGTTTTCATTCAATAAATAAAAGTTTAAGAAAGATGTTGGAAGTGTTTTGGAAGTGTACTTATACATAAAAATGGCAGTTTGGAGCGTATGTATATCATAAACCTTTAACGTTTTTAATTGACTAAATAACGGGTTCGAATTTGCAAGATAGTTAGAGTGTGTACAAATACGAATTGCTCTCTTCTGCAAAAGAAATATTGAGTTTATTTTAATTTTACTACAGTTTGCCCATATAATATTACAATATGTTATATGCGGTAAAATTAATGTATTATAAAGAATAAACAAAGATCTATCATTAATCAAATATTTCATTTTATACAAAATACCAATATTCCGGGATATCAAAATATTTATATTATGAATGTGTTCGTTCCAAGACAAATTTGAGTCAATAATAACTCCTAAAAATTTCGTTGACTGTTTTTCTACCAGTGATAAACCATCTATAAACAAATTGCATTGTGGTTGGTCTTGGGAGTTAACAGTTCTGAAACGAATAAAATTAGTTTTACTTATATTTAAGGATAATTTATTACATTTAAACCATACTGAAATATTGCACAGATCATGGTTTACAGTATCAACAAGTGTATCAATATTTGCGTGTGAGTAAAGTATATTTGTATCATCGGCAAAAAGAATGTAAGTTAGAATATTTGATGATCTTATTATATCATTTACATAAATCAAAAATAAGAGTGGGCCTATACTGTATACTGTTATCCAGTAAATTCGAAGGTGATTTGATAAACTGACATGATGGAAATTCGAATAGGGTTTAATTTTCCTCGATGTCATTGATATGGCACTGTAAAAAAGGACATAATACACAATTATGATATTCATTACTAGATGTCGAAGCCTTTCCTATGGACAGACATCGTCAATCTGAAAAAAATACTTACGCGCAGTGAGCTGCAGTCAAAATCCATTGGTTGTTTATCAAAGTACCTCCACAGAAATAGCCTCCCATCTCAACTGCAGCGATCCAAGGGAATTCCCCTAGATCAGCATTGACTCCTCCAACTATTCTAGAGTGGTAGTCATCGACAGCTGGGCGAGTACCGCATATGGAGTCATTTGTAAGATCTGTAGAAATGGAAGACATTTGATAAAGTTGCTCATTATAAACAAAATATATCGCCAAATTGATCGTGCCGGAGAGGGGACATTTTTGAGAAGCATCTATTTATGCTGGACATTAATGACAAATATTTAGTAATTGAAAAGAGGGCAGGAATAAACTTTCACGGGCTGACAACTTACCGCCTTCTCCACCAATACAGTAGGATTCCTCCAAATTGTCTTCATCACTCAGTTGTCTACAATCAATTGGCCATTCAGCGTCCATCAATGCTAAGTATGATTCCCGACAAGCATCTGTGACTTCCTCACATTGAGCCTTGCAAGGGCGTCGAGAAGGACCTCCGTGGGGGCAGTCCGCAAAAAGCATACCACAGAAGAGAAGCAGAAAGTCTTCATGGCATTCTTCTAAACTACTTATATCTTCTATCAAACTGATTGCACTATCGCGGTCTTGGGCTGTTGGGTTCGGGAAGTAAGTCCGGTTGTAGGATAGCACCTCTTCACAGGTTGAAAAACGGAGATCAGTACATTGAGCTGTCAAATGTACAAAAAAAGAAGAAAAAAAAGAATTATGAACAGAGTATATAAAGAAACAGTTGATAAAGGCTATCAAAACGAATTAATAAAATGGTAAACAAAGCAACGAAAACAAAATTGAAAGAAAAAACAGCTAATTTTTTCAGAAGGTATGAGAATGGAGAGGCAATCGATATTGTTTAAATATTTTGTACCCGTTGTTCTTCTATCTTTGAGTATATTTTTTAATTAACACTTACGACATAGATCTTCGTCAGAGAAGTCGGAGCAATCATTTTCTCCATTGCATACGTCATCGGAATCAAGACAGGTTCCATCACCGCACGTGAAGTTACACGTTGCATTATCTGAAAGAATTGATTGATTGTTGTTTATAATGGTAATGGGAAAATATCAATAAAGAGTCAATGGAAAATATCAAATTACTCTTCTTTCTAATATGGAAGATTTAATGTTCTCTGTACCTTTATCATATTTCTAATATCAAACGAAATATATTGTTTGTATTCCAAATCGAATACTAAGGGCAAGATAAAACGATAACCAAAGAAGAAACATAAATATCAACCTATCGATAAGGAGGGGTTCGATAATTTGGAAAGAAATAGCAAATTCATCCATATTTGAAGAAAGGAGATGAACAAATATATCATCTACAACACTTACAAGCATGGTGGTAATAAATATTTTATTGAAAAAATGTGATTACCTGTGTCGTTCTCTCCGAAGACGTTGATCTCAATCCAAAACCCTTCTCTATTGACAGAATAGTCAGAAGAAAAGTTTAGCCACATCCTGTTGTTAATGGAAACTACATCATCAGGAAGAGCAGAACCTGTAAGTTGCATCAACTGTGATGGTTGGTCGGATGCATCCAGACCCGAACCGATTGTCAAGAAGTCATAGCCGGGTTCAAGATTGAATGTATGAAACTTGGCCACAATCTGGTATTCTTCTGGTCCAGAAACGAGCCATAGGACGCTGTCATGGTTTGAATAGTTGCCGGGGTAGTTTGGTGATACGATGGTCAAAGATTCACCGAGTCCGAAATAAATGACTCCATCGAGAATGAGCTCTTCTGAAACAGAAGGTGAAACATAAATGCCAATGATAATGAACTATAATTCTGTTTCTGTAAGTGTCTTGAGCCATTAAAAAGTAATTTGTTTCGCAGGAGTTGTATACATTGAACTGAAGGAATAAACATCTTTAATTATATGCTGGGGTAAAATTTAGCAAAATCTCTTAACCAGCGATAAAAAGAACCCAATAATTTTGAACAACTATCAGCGATTCCTTGAAAAAATGTTTTCAACAAAATAATAGTTATAATAGCCATAGAACAAATGTCTGTGACTCAATACTATTAGGCAGTAGGAACAAATGACATGTAAATAAATCAAAAACTGTTTGGTTCATACCAAATATCGTGGTATCTTCATTCTCGCCGACTGGTGTCATAGCTTCTGAAAGAGTGGTCGTTTGGCCACCTGGGGTCGAGCCATCTGTGGATGCAACAGATGACATCGCAGTTTCAGTAGTCGGTGCGTCCGTTGATGTCGGTACGGTGATTGGTGTGGTGGTCGTTGGTTTTTCGGTGGTCGATGACGTGGTAGTTGGTGTAGGGGTTGTTGTTGTTGGTTCAGGAGTTGGTGTGCTAGCCGGTGGTGCTACGGTTACTATTTCAGCAGCAACCGACACTGGATGAAAGGAACAGACGAATAAGTATTTGAAAAAACAAATTTGAAAATAAAGGCATATAAATAAGGTATGAGTTGCAAATTTCTTGAAATATCTTGTACGGTATAATGGATCTAATATTGAGCAGATGAAAATGTATTCAGAAAAAAATCAAAATCAAGTTATCAAATAATCTTCCCAATTTCATCCTGTTCACTAAACAAAAACTAAGGAAATATTAAAAAATACACAGAAACTCATTCCATATATTTTCCAAAATAACAAATTGAATTTAATTTATATTCATTATCATTAACAGTATAAACCCATCCTTCCTAAACTCATTATAGAGTTTTCAAATGGGAGGGGGTATTAATTTACGTTTAGGGTTAAGGTTCGGTTTGGGTGTTTGGTCCAGGGTTTAAATTAGTCAGGATTAGAGCAATTGTCACCGGAGCAGGTGCCATACGACAGATACCTTCCGTAACTGTTGCAGAACCGACGGTTATTCCAATCGCTACCAGGATACTTGTCGAATTCTCTGACGTAGCATCTTCCAATACCGTATTCACAATTTGAAGAGCCGCAGTTTCGATCTACAAAGAAAATTAAGCAAACAAGGAAATCAGACCAATGAAGAAGGCACATATTAAAACATTCCAGCATTTCACTCTTAAACAAGGCAACTTGGGATTAAAGCCACACTGTACTACTTGTAGCTACTTGCTCCCTCTATAGAAAACAATTCTTAAGCGGTGCCTGTTGGTCCCCCATGATCCTCTTTTTCTTATTTTAATTGAGAGCTGAGTTAATGAGATAACAACCTGTCGGTGACCACGCTAATCCTACTAATCCCTCCTGGGTAAACTAGTACAGAGGCGCTTTAAGATAGGTCTAGGGATCTAAGAACCTCAAAGCTACAATACTAAACTTTATTGAGTAAAGCGCAAAGTTATAAAACTGTCGATTTGTATACAATTATGACCATTTTTGTACTACAGTTTGTAAAATGAACTAAAGGAAACGAAGAGACGAGTTTTAAGTCAATGTTTATAAATTGTAAACACTTTATGTGCATAATTAGCCGAACCAGCGGCCTGCTGATTGGTCGAGCATCATGTGCGTCGGCCAATAGGCCTTGTGCGTTATTGTTCCAATTATCGATCGAATTATTGACCGTCGCGCCGGTCCTCCCGTAGAGTATAAAACACCCTTGCTTACATTAGTTTTTATCACCTGACGAAGTGTTGCAGCGGCGCACGAAACGTCGAGATCTTTTAGATTCACATTGCGAGACAAACGAATATCACTAGCGATATTATTTTCGATACTTTATAGTTTGTTTCAATGCTTTATAGTAGGCACAGTTCAGTCATATGTTCAACCGAAAATGTATAACATTCGAAATCATAACATTTAAAAAATATAAAGTATCCGAAAAGGCGAGTATATTGGAGGTGTTAGTCAAAACGAATTGTCTCTAAACTATCTCCAAATATTAAAAAGTAATTTTGATTTAAGGAAAAAAGGGAAATCATCAAAGTTGTAAAAATAACAAAGTCACATACATGTATAAAGGCAAGCACAGTCTTATGTTTATAGGATATGACTACAAACTTATTAAATTGATTTCTCAGGCAAGTAGAACTAATGTCAATCATAATAACAAATGAATTCGAAATATCAAGTTCTATGTCATTTATTCGGGGTCCGCTCGCTTTTCGTAAGGACCGCTATTCATAAAGACCACTATTCGTAAGGACCGCTATTCATAAAGACCGCTATTCGTAAGGACCGCTTTTCATAATTTGAGAAAAGGGCCATTATTCATTAGGACCGCTATTCATAATCGAAAAAGAGGGTCGCTATTCATAATATGAGAAGGGGGTCGCTATTCAAAATACAAAATCGGTATCGTTATTCATAAGGGTCCCTATTCGTAATACGAGAAGAGGGTCGCTATTCATAATACGGGAAGTATTATACGTATACGTATATGATCCGTTTTATGAATAGCGACACTCACTTCGTAATATGAATATCGGTCCTTATGAGTAGTGACCCAAATATAAATTATGAATAGCGCACCTTCTTCATGTTTATGAATAGTGACCCCGATTTTGTATTATGAATAGCGGTTCTTATGAGTAATGACCCTCAATGTGAATTATGAATAGCGACCCTCATCTCACATTATGAATAGCGGTCCTTATGAATAACGGTCCTTATGCCTTTATGAATAGTGACCCCCTTTCAGTTTTATGAATAGCGGTCCTCAACTTATAGGAAGTTCCACGTTATGAATAGCGGTCCTTATGAATAGTGGTCCTTATGACTAGCGGTCCTTATGACAAGCAAGGTTACCCCATTTATAAATGATCATTATGTTAGATGCAAAAGAAATGACATATACTTTCAATAACTTTCACAAAGATCACGTTAAAATCTACGGCTTAAAGATACTATGTCCCTTTTGCAGCCAACATCAAATTCTGTAGAACTTTGCAGGAATTATGAATACGTCATGTATGTCCTATCTGTGAAATTAAAACGTTAGCAGTGTCCTAGTATGCAAATTATGCAAGGAAACTCGTTTACTTGCTAGACTTCACTGTCAGACACTATTGAGTGACTGACTGGCCTTTTTTCTTCTTTGGTAATAACAAACATAAAATGAGCTGTAAAGTGTACATGAGCATTTGTCTACACCAATAACCCACTTCTTGTAATGGCCAAAATTAAACTGATTTAATCTTTGCGCAGCACAAAACGTACGACCATTCGGTACAATGGTCTGAAATCAGACTATTAGCACGTTTTAGCACGTAGCACTAAAGTCGATTCGACAACTAATAGTCGTTATTTTCCCACTTAAAGACATTTTCAAGCCCCCTTTTTTAAGGGAAGTTCTAAATTAGTATTATCTTTCAAATGCCGTTGGAATTTAACCTTTTCATTTTTGGCCTGCAAATGGGAAATAGTACCTTTAAGTTTTATAGGGTAATGGCGTTTAGTTTTCCACCACAATATACGTACCTACGCGCACGCACACATACACACCCTCCCTCACATACAGTAAATATCATTGTAAGAGCAAGATTTTTTTTACAATATGAAATTGTTCTTAAATTTAATCATTTACACATGTGACTCAGGTTCGTAGGCCTATTCTGCAAACTTTAAAACCCAGCCTTGCCTAATATAAAACAAAAATCATATATGAAATCAATAGATTGAGAACGGGGAAACCGATTGAGAACAAACTATGGTCAGAAACACACATCAATAGCTCTATAGGCTTAAGCTCGAGCATCAACGACAGTTATATTCGTCTTGTTTTTGTTTGCTTATTCAGTCTGCCAGAATTGCTTCACGAATAGACCCTGTAAGTAATAAGCTCTCTTAGTAGCGTCTTGTTGCTATGGATTTATTTACTCTGCGCAGGGATTTCACTGCTACATACAAGATCATACCCTTTCTCCCTTCCCCGGCGTCCCTGGCAACACCTAATAATATGAAGGGGGATTTAAACACGATTGACTTAAAAGGTTTCTTTAAAGAAGATATTATTGGGTGATGTTTGCATATACAGTGTACATCGTGGTTACGCTTTCTTCTCGCTTAAGTGAGTAGAATTAAGGTTGAAACTACACTAATGCATTTAATTTTTGTTCTGTAATCAGCGTAGGTTTACGTCACGTAACTGTTTTTAAATATCCTTTGCCTTCAGATCAGATACATCTATAGGACGTATATATCAACCTGTTGCGAATCACGCGCATGAAATTTTATCTCGGCCTTGAGAAAGTTCTGTTAGTATGAACCTACATGTAACTTACTCTTACGGGGATGTACTTTTCCCCTTGCGTTATAAATAGCCCAATTCAACAATAAATACAGAAGAAAAAGGTTTTCTTCTGAAATAATTTGAATCCTATAAATATAAATCGCTTAAGTGAGACAAGAAAAGCGGTCTTTACAGACAGACTGCGTTATATAGTACAGTTTTTAAGTGGTATTTATATCCCAGGGGAAAAACAAAATCAGTGATTTTTATTTTTAAGCAGGTTTGACTGTAGTGTGTTTCCTTTATGTAGGCCTATGCTTGATTTACACAAGACCGCGAAAACTATTTTAAAATATCTTTTAAACCAATTTGATAACGAATAATAATTCATTTTACTTTTTTTTACTCCGAATTCAGACTTCCTGACTCAAATGTGCATTACAATTTATGTACAGTGTATTCGTCTACCGATCCCTGTAGACTCAATTACGATTCTGCACTAATAAGATATATAATGCAAATTCTCACCCCTTGGGAGCATTTCCAGCCTGGCGGCCATTTCAAACTTTATTTTTATTTCTTAATATGTCAATATTATATTTATTCGCATCCTACCAGGTACCCTTTGACAGCTGGAAGGAGAGAAACAATGAAGATAAAAAAGGTCTTGCTTAAAGACATTTGTACTTTAATGCATTTTTAAAAAAAATAATTGTGTACACCATTCATTATTTTTATCTTGATACTACATTGTTGCCCATAAAGACGGAGTATTTTTTCTTACCACTTTTCAGGAAATGAAGGTGACTATATGGTTTTTAAAAAATAATATAGTATATATCTTCTCGGAACTTTATTGACCAACTTCTATGACTCTTTAGATTGATAAATAACGTTCTTAATAGATAAACTGTATCTATCAAGAATAAAATGTATTCTCACAATCAATTCATGAAAAGTGGTAAGAAATTTGTATTCCAACTTTATGGGCAACAGTCTATGTAATGTGAATATTACCGTTTGTAAAAATAAAGTGAATGAATAAATAAACAAATGAATGAATACATAAATAAGCAAGTAAGTAATGAATAAATAAATAAGTAATACATTAATTCTGTAGAATACGTTGATTACGATACCTGTGCTATGAGGGCAATAGAAGAATCTGTTTCCTCGCTGGCGCTGCCCGAGTTCGTTTCAGTGTCTTCGATTAAGTCTGAGATATCTAGGAGTACCACGTAAAAGTTGACGATAATACTGCCGGCACTGAAAGGTATAAACGAAAATAAATCATAATCATTATAGGGAAATGTACCGCTGTAACAGAAACGAAAACAAGGGTAGAACGTACCAAATTATCTGAAAATGATAAGTTTTTTAAAGCTTCAAATACATACTATCTTGGAAAAGGTTGAACTCTTTGTGAAGGACTCAGTAGTTTCCTAAAGGGAATTTATCAAATCAATAGTATAAGCAGACGTGATGACCGGAATAGAGAGATAGGGAGAAAACAGGACAAAAAGGGTAAGTAGTCAGGTGAAATTCTGAGATAAATTGGACAATTTTATGCTTTGTTTGGGCAGTGGGAGGGGTGGGAATGTCATCTCTTCTCGTTCTCTTTTCCCCTCTCCCATTCCACCCTCTCGCTCTCTCTCGCTCTCTCTCCCTCTCCTTCTCTATTCTCTTCGTCATTTGATGGGAATACGTGCCCCATCCCCACCCCGTAGCTACGCCACCGAGTACAATATAGCATGTGGACATTTTACGTACCTAAAACCAGTTACATACGTCCCGTTATAGACATCAGAATATTCTCCAGACATAAAAGTTTGATCCATCTGTAAAAATATGAGGGTAAAACTGAGGGTGAAGAAGATGATGTGACTGGAATCTTACATACGATTCACGGCACAATTTGGTATCATGTTTTCATTCTCCTTGCACAAAAAATGTATTAATTGTTGTTGTGTGAAAACATTATATTCCTTACGCTATATCCCAATTTAGGGTTCCGTATTACCACTCTTAGTTATGATATACGTGTAAATACAATAATGTTAGTAATGCTCTGAGTTGAAATGACATGGAGATTTAAACTAAAAAACCTAAACTTGAAATTTTCGCAAAAATAATTGCAATTACCTTCCTTTACGAATTGTTTGAAAAGACTTCATAGATCTTCCACTGTTGACTGATTGTAAGTGTATATTTGTTTGGACACACTAGTGTCAATGAATTACATAATATCTCTTATCAGTTGGTTCGCTCGGGTGACCATGGCTACATGCACGTATTCTCTATCTACTACTTTTTTGTTTACTTGTTATTCATAATGCTAATGTGTCAGTAACCCAAAATATTTTTTACGTCTTTCCTTATTTCTATCGATTCTGTTACAATTTTTTTGAATCTTATTCGAGAACCTATAATATACAAGCTTTGCTTCTTAGTAAGGTTCTTCATATTTCACATTATTATTTCTCTGTGTTACATGTCTATCATTGTTTTATTATGTATTCTCTTGTTACATTTTATGTATCAGACAATCTTAATTTGTGGAATGTGGAAAACTAAAACTAATCCCAAACCCAAATATTTGTGTTCACCAGACTACTGAATCATATTCATTGTACAAGCTCTGCTTGTTATTCATATCATTTAGGTTCATCATATTTTACATTCTCATTTTGCATTTCAATCAGTTTCCTGCCAAACGTACTATTTGTTGTACATTGCAGCTGATTCAATGTGATTTCCTACATTGTCTGTATCCGACATATCAGATGGGTATTTTATGGAAACGTGGAACATATAAACTTTAAAAAAGATCAAAATTAAAAAAACTTACAACAATGGTAAAATTGGTTTCTAGTCCGTGATACTCCTCTGACGATGAGTCATTGTAAGCTTCCGTGAAGACCTTATCACCAAATGACATCGAACCTGAGACATTGATGCTTGCTGAAAAAAAGAATAATTCGATTTAATATTTTTTTTAAAATGTTACCAACTCAAATCTTAGACTATATCAAATTGAGGTATAATAGTAATAATACTACTACTGATAATAATAATAATAATAATGATAATTTAATAATAATTATGATATTAACAATTAGAACGATACTAACGAAAATAGTAATAATAGTAATAATATTACTACTAACAATGATAATAACAATAATAATAATGATAAAAACAAAATTAATAATAATGATAACAACAACAATAATAATAATGATCATGATGAAAATAATGATAGTCATAATAATAATAATGATAATCATAATAACAATTATAATAATAATAATATTAATAATAATAACACAAAAACACAATAATGACAATAATAATATACAATGATCATGACGATAATAGTGGGTTCTTGTAATAGCCCCCATGTCTGTCAGACTTGACACTCCTATCGCTCCACAATTATTACCCCGGCTTTAGCAAATACAGGTCATTTTCTTTCAATCGGAATGAAATTGATCTCTGAAATTCAAACTCGTCATTCAGGTTTTTCTCGTGGATGAAATGTTGTGCTGAATTATCTTTCACAGTGTCACAAGTACTATGAAGATGCTTTAAAGAAGGGCGTTCAAAAACGCATAAGAAAACTTATTCTTTGGAAGTGACGGGTCCATATCTCACTGTGAATTGATGGTTATTGTGATTCAAGGCTTTAATCAAAAGTAGCGATGTGCGTAAATAAACGAAGACATTCCAATAACCGTATCCCAGTATTAGAATATAACCACTCGCGTTGTTCCTATCATTTTTCGATCAATAATTATTTTATGAAGGGATCATACGAATTCCAATGAGTATCCATGACAGTTTCTTTTTCACAAGTTCAGATAGTAATTTACAATGGATGCGATGAACCTCCAAAATAGTAAAAGGTAATCACTTACACACAATCACCTCTTCAACAAAAACCAGATCGGTTGGTGAGACAGTAGCCGCTGAAAGAAAGAAAAATAATGTTAACCTTTAAAAATTTGTATAGGGTGCTATAAATCCTGTAACGATAAGATGCAGAAGATGTTATCAATATCAACATTTGTAGCAAGCACTGATCGCACAACGTATTTCCATGCACATATGCATACAAACACATTTTTACCCAATTATCTACTTTTATTAGTGATTATTATGAACACATTGTTTGAAGAGTTATCATTTCTTTCAAAAAATAAAATGTTATACTTACTTTCTTCTCCGCTGTTGAGCACTATTGAAAGAAAATTAAAAAATTAAAGCAAAAGAAAAACAAGAAAGACACGCATTAAATTTGTAATTTCTGACATCTGATATCAAATTATGAGATGAAGGTTTTCATCATGAGGAAAAAATGTATCATTAGGTTTAATAATCTAAACATTGAATATTTAATACCTAAAATGTATCTATATGATAGCGAACGAAAGAAGCATGAACCCATATTGAAATTTGAATCTTAATAAACCAAAATGGAAGGGTTATTTTGTATTATTGAATAACAGCCAAAGACCGAGTTGGGGTATAATGTACAGAGCCAAATCCAGGACCTGATGTTATAAAGATTTGCTATTGTTTCAAATCAATCTCTACACTATAGATATTTTAACGTTTGCGATCGTTTGTAGGACTTGCGAGCAATCCGGTTCTATCGAAAGTCGGTTTAATCCGAGGTCCAGATTTAGGTACAGGAACTGCCCTACATGTAAGAACGGAATTAAGGATTCAAATTGTCTACGGTAGTTACATTATCATGATACTGATATCAAGAATCTTCAATCTAAATGTTTGTATCCGTCTAAGAAAGCGAGTTGGCCTAGTAGATAAATTGCCTGCCTGTCGAACCAAAGATCGTGGGTTCGAATCCAAACCAGGCGGTTAATTTGAATGAAGCATGGGTTGTGTGTTAACGTGCTCCTCTCTTGTTTCATAGAATATGTTAGTTTTTAGTGGAATATACGCTGACCCTCTGATGTGATGTTAAATGGAGGCCCCGTGTAGGAAAGTCCCCACCCTTAATATTCATATTAGAGTAGGGGAAAACCCTGGTGTAGGGGCCCACCTGCAAATCCCTTATCAGTAATTCCGGGAGGAGGGGCTCGAGGGTCACATTGATTCATTTCGTGTTTCCCCTCCCAAGCACAAAATTCTTAATAATGATGATAACAGACCAACTATGATGGTAATTAACATTTTCTTGCAGAAAGTTTGAGTGGGCTTATATTACACTACGAAAACCATCAATCTCGAGCTTCCTTACCGACCAATACACCGGCTATGACTCCGCAGACGGCTAGTACTGCTAAAATAATCCCGATTACGATCCCAGCAACCTTTCCCGTGGACCATTTTGTTGTACTTTTTGTGTCAGGAACATTGACGGGTGCGACATCAGAATACCGCTACAAGGAAAGGGATACAAACTCGTGAAAACAGCTGAGATATGGGTAATTTGCAGTGATGAGTTGCAACATAATTATGTAAGACATCCACACAGGGGCGGATCCAGCCGGCGGCAAGGGAGGGGGCCGAAAAAGGGGCCCACTTCGTGCGAAAATTTGAAAACCGTGCCGGCCGATTCTCCGCTCAGTGGGGGAGGGGTAGTGAGCAATTTTTTTTTTGCCTCCGAAATTTGAAAATTTGAAAATCGTGCCGGTCGATTTTTCGCTCAGTGGGGGGTTTGGGTATTGAGCACAATTTTTTTTGCCTTCAAAAATTGAAGAAAAAATATTCACCACCACCCTCCCATTGAGCGCCAGGAGGGGCCCATCTTCTTTTTCACCCAAAAGGTGTTTTTACAGGTTTTTTTCTAGGGAAGGGCCCAGGCCCCTGGATCCGCCACTGCATCCACACCTGTGAGGACTACTTTGACGTTGTCTGTAACGTGATGCTTTAAAAAAAAAAAATTCTTTCTTGTATGAAAATTTATGAATCAATATAGATGACGGAGGACTTGTTCTAGGAACGCCATGACAAAAATACAAACAAAAAAACAAAGAAACAAATTAAAACAAAACACTAAGCTTGATATTACATAGTGCGTTTATATTCTACGTTATAGAACATAATTAAAAGAAGAATGGGGTATAGTGATTACAATTAGGAAAATGTGAATTAGAATAAATCAAAAATCAAAATGATATTATTAATGATAGCAATAATAATGGTGATGATGATGGAAATAATTATGATAATAAAAAACAGTTATGGTTAAATACGGCACTAATGAAATAGTTTAAGAGTTGTTATCGGATATACTAGGGTAGTAAAAAAAATGGGCTAAAACTAATTGCCATGTAAACAATCCGACGAAAGTCCCATCTATCATTTTAAGCAAATTCATCCAAATTAATGCGGCCACCAACGGAAAAAAGAATTTTCATTATGATATCTGAGTCAGTATTGCAGGATATTACTTGTATACTATTGCTTTAGTAGACAGTTATCATGGTTAAATTATTCTTAAAGTCTTGATCATTGTATGTAAATTTATTTAAATTTACACAAAGCGGTGTCTCATATACCCCAGTCTAAGTTTTCCCCCACATGTATTCCCTATTACGGTCATTACTGCATATTATTTAACAAGTAATATGTCTAAACTAAGTGGAGGTAATCACGTACCATTCTCATGCAAATTAGTGCTGCCATTAACCAAATCAATATCTTGTTTTCTCCTGGATGTAATTACCTTCATGGCTGTAGGTTCTGATTACCTCAAAGAGATGTTGAATAACTTTTCCTATGTTTTGAGCCGTGATAGAAATGTTTTTGCTAGACAGTAACCAGTCGTCATCCTTATGCAGAGTTTTGATTACTGTATCTATATAAATTTGTTTTACCAAAGATTATCTCTGATATAACTGAACATATTTGAGGTGGGTATTAACGTGTCAAGAGTTAATTACCAAGTTATTAAAAATCGATTCGATATAATTATGCTGTGTCGGGGCTGAATAGGCCTGCATAAATGCGCCAGTATAATAATCAATAACAAGAAGTCTATAACATAGATGCATAATGTTTTTCTGTGTAAGAAATTAAATATGGCAGTATAAATTTACACAAATTTGAATACCAAGAACAGCGAGCGGCCACGCATTAAGGGATATGATTCCATCATTATTCCTAGCCCTCAAACACTGACAGGGTTATCGCTTTTTTTTTTGGGGGGGGGTAGCCCCTGTTCACTTCAAATCTTGCAGATTTTCAAAGCTTAAACAAGCATTAAGAAATATCGATTTTTTTTTTTTTTGTAGTGACAGCCCTCATGCAAGTAACGCATATCATTTAATAATATGTATCATCGGCCTGTGCAGCCATTTACAGAATTGCCTTTTGATAAAAATGGTATTACGTAGGAAAAGGTTTGTAAATCTTGGACTTCCCGTTGAATCCAAGTTGAATATTTAGGGCCTAGAAATTGCCCCGCCTCCCCCTGGTTGTATTTTATCTGTAATGATTTTCTGTAAGGTAAATCATCATACAAAAAAAGTAGTAGAAGACGTCAAAGAAGTATTAATATCTGATGATGGTACATGTTAAAGTAGAAGGCTGAAGTAGAAATGGTCTCGGTTACGATACCCGATTGGAATTGGTCTCCGGAACAGGATAAATATCAGCCGATGACGACGGCCTCTCTACATCAGGCACAGGAGAAGACGTTTCACCTGCAACAGAAAAGAGCCCTCGCGGTGACCGCTTGGTAAAAACTCGATCCCCTGGAGTTTCGACAGAGGGCAGTCTATCCGGTCTATATACCGGTTTATCCGGGACCGGACCGTTCAGGTTTATTGGAGGAACCGGATCCCCATGGAACAGCACAGGCTGTGTAACCGATGATGTGGTAGGATCTCCTCCCCTGCAATATATAAATATAAAAAATCAAGACAATTACGTAAGCAACGCCAAATAACATGAAATAATTTATTGGTCCATTCAACAGTAATATATATTATGTGCATGAGCTATGTGAGTGATGAAAATGCATTGTCAAATTTACATCGGACAAATGAATGAATAAATAAATGAATACATTAATTTCTTTCTATTTATACATTTCTGATATTTTCACCAATAGTGGTTGTTTTCTATAAAGTACTGTTCGGAAAGAAGAAGTAAAAAAGGATACACAATGTGGGGAGAAAGGTCCTCGTGTCACAATCGATGGCGTAATAAATTGTTGGCACATGTTGAGTGAGTTTAAAAGCGAATGGTAATTTTTTTATGAATAATGCGTTTACTTTGAAAAAAAAAAGTTTTATCAACCGTCTAGGCTGAAATCAAATATTTCATGCTACTTTCAGGTCGTCTTTCCCCCTTTATACACGATGTTGGTCAAGATCATACATTTTGTGAAAAAAATCTTTGCAAAAATATTTTCGATTGAACCCCCCCCCCCCAACAAAAAATAAATAAATCTGTAAGTCAGTATGTAAGTGCAATATATCGAATTTCCGCCAATAGGGATTGCTCTTGTTCATGGGAAAGTGAGAGTGAGAGAGAAAAAAGAGAATAAACAGGAGGGAGCGGAGAGGGGGAAAAGAGAGAGAAAAAAGAAAGAGGACGAGAGAGAGAGAGAGAGAGAGAGTGTGTGTGGGGGAGATGGAGGTGAACAGTCGGCTCGCACTAGAAAAATACGTGATAAACAAAGGTTATATTCAAATCTTCAGTTGTTGATACAGACTGTCTGGAAAATGTCTTTTTGTTTACCTAGTTTTCCTTTAGAAGGTTTCTTTGGTTGGGGCAAGTTATTCATAGTCACGGTTAGGTCTTTTTAAAGTGACTTGGTAACATTGTTGAAGGTTGATTAAAACATTGCGTAATTTTGGTATGAAATGTTACTTATTCTCTTCCTTTTAATGTACTAACCCTCTAACATGCAAAAATTCCTGAAAAAAAATTCTCAAACCACAAAGATATTAATGGTTTTCTAAGAAGGCGACACTGGCCAACACCCTCTAACAGTGATCAACAGTAAATTCTCTCAACTATTCTTGAATTTTCCCAACCGTTTTTTCATGAGAAAAAGACATAAAACAGGCAATAAAAAGTCTGTTAACACTTAAATGTCTGGAATGGTATGTAGAGCCAATTTATTGCTTTGTGGCGATTTACATTCACCTACAATGTAATTAAATTGTAATAATATAGTTGGGAGAATTAAGGAATCGATCAAATCAGTTTTCCCAATTTGTATCATTAATAATGGTCCGTTTTCACTCAAATTTTTAGATTATCTTTAATTGTACATCGAGCATTGAAGTCACTACCTTCGCAACATTTTCTCTCATCCTAACAATGTTACAAAGTCCCTCTAACAAACCGTACACAGTGTTCAAAACAATAAAATATACCCTTGAAGGTTAGATTTGAGCCAGGTTTGCGGTAACATCGCGTATTCTGTCAACAGGATTAGTTTGCCCTGAAAAGCTCCCACTGATGCTTTGTCTCGACGTTTCGATGGGTTTGCCTATCGTCGTCAACATGAGACTGTATATGGTTGGATAGGGATTGGTATAACATTGGGCAGGATCCACTGCACCAGTCAGATGGTTACTAATTGGTTAGCTAATGCTGGATCCTGATTGGTTGAGATAGGCTATTGGTAAGGTTAGTCAGAATTGGCCCAACATAACAATAAACTAACTTTACAGTAATGAAAAAAGAGAAATACTATAAATGCTGGTTTTTACATAATCGTGAATGAAAATTAAGAATTGTGGAATTAAAGAAGCTGTTTTGCGTGAAAGTAAGATAATAAAACATTTTAGATTCCTTAAGCCTGCATTTAGAGGTGTCGTGGTATAGTGGTTGATTCTCTTGACTCTCAATCCAAGGGTTGAGGATTAGATAAACGAACCCAGCACTAGCAAAATTTCTTCCGGTCCGAGATACTTTCAAAGCGTTTGACACATTCTTTTCTCTGTATAAAAGAATTATAAATAGGTATGCGCCAGTGAAACGTAAACGAATTCGGAAGAAAAGCTTTGCATGGATAATATAATGATTTTAAGAGTGATGAGGCAACGAGATGAGCGTAAGGAAAAGGCTCGTTTATCCGGTGCTCCAGCTCATTGGCGTAAATATAGACAATTACCCCAATCATCCAGTCTCTTCACTGGCTTCCGATACAGGAACGCATTGTCTTCAAAATCCTCCTCCTTGTCTACAAAGCTATCCACAACCATGCCCCCTCATACGGTACCTACAGAACCTCATCTCCCTCCGATCCTCATTAACTTCTTCTGCATCTCGACCTTTACGCTCCCATGCTACTGCCCACCTTCAACTGCTGCCCGGACCTCGCACCAAGACACGCTACGGAAACCGCTCATTCACAGTTATTGCCCCTAAGTTATGGAATAATCTCCCCATTTATATACGAGAAGTCCCTTCATTATAATTATTTAAGTCACTCCTGAAAACCCACCTCTTTCCATAACTGTGATTACCTTCCCCCTCCCCAATTTCATAGTATTAAGCGTAATTATGCTACCTTGCAGTTTAATGATATTCTAATTTCTATTGCATAATGTTGTATAATATGTATTTTAATATCCATAATTATAATATTGAATATAATAATTTATACATCAGGTTATTGTAAGTTGTATTCGCATATTTCACATTGTATATTATAATTCTGAGTCCATATATGGTTTATCTATAATTTAAATTAATTTTGATGTAGTCATTATTTTGTGTAATTCATATTCTTCTATGCCGTTTACTTGTAATTTAATATTGTTAACATGTTTCTTTGGTATCTCTCACTTTTCTTTCCTTTTTCTTTCTTCTCTTTCTTGCGCTTAGAAACATTAGTATTAAGCGCTTTATAAATATAATGTATTATTATCATTATTATTATTATTAATTACGTAATCGAGTCACTGCTAAACGGTGTAAATCTAAAAGAGAATACGTAACGTATAATATTTATAAAAAACGGGTAACAGCACTGATATTTGGAAACTGCTGGGTAAGCTCCTGCCTAATGAAAACAAATACCAGACTCTGAAGTCACTTGATATTGATGGTAAAGTACTGTTTGATTATATAGGAAATATTAAACTACATGAATGATTATTTTCATCCCTTATTGCATATCCTAAATCTCTCACTTTCATAAGGTAATGTCCCTTTAGATTTGTAAATGGCTAAACTCACTGTTTTATTTAAAGTGACTCGGTAACATTGTTGAAGGTTGATGAAAAAACTGCGTAATTTTTGTATGAAATGGTACTTATTATATTCCTTCTACTGTACTAACTCTCTAGCATGCAAAAAATGCTGAAAAAAATTCTCAAATCACAAAGATATTTATTTATTTTTGAATTTTCCCAACCGCTTTTCCATGAAAATAAGAAAAAAAATCTGTCAAAACTTAAATGTCTGGCATGATATATAGAGCCAATTCATAGCTCTGTAACGATTTACATTCACCTAAAATGTAATTAAATTGTAATATTATAGGTAGGAGAATTAAGGAATCGATCAGATCAGTTTTTTCTCAATTTTTATCGTTAATAATGGTTTGTTTTCTCTCAAACTTTCAGATTATCTTTAATTTTACATCTAGCATTGTAGTCACTACGTTAACTCTCATCTGAACAATGTTACCAAGTCCCTTTAAAGGTGGCAATCTAAAAGACCCTACTAATTATAGACCCATAGCGGTTCTGCCTGTATTGTTCAAAGTGAGGGAAAAAACAAGTTTTTAAGCAAGTATATAAACGTATTACGGATAATCTCTTATTATCGGATAATTTGTTTGATTTTTGTCCCGGTTTTCAACCAACGCGGCTCTACAATCACACAAAATAGTCGTAAGAACCTGGACCATGGATTCGCTATGGGGCAGAGGCGGCCCTCGGGGGTAGGGGCACAGTGCCCCCAACGCTTTTTCAAGTACCCCAAAAGTGCCCATTTAATTTGGTAAGAAGTGCCCCTTTTTACATAGGAAAAGTGCCCCTTCCCCTTTTTACTTCTGATGAGTGCCCTTTTTATTTTGACACGTGCCCCTTGCTTTCGACAAGTTCCCATTTTCCTTTACAATAAGTGTCATTTTCCATTCTCATTAGTGCCCTTTTTAATCTCTAGTAAGTGCCCATTTATAGGTACGAGAAGTGCCCCTTTTCAATTTTGATAAGTACCCCCTTCATCTCTGATAATTGCCCTATTCAATTATGAGAGGTGCCCCTTTTACTTTGACAACTGCCCCTTTTCCTTTGTAAGAAGTGCCCCTTATCCATTTAATAATCAACCCTTTTTAACTCGGATAAGCACACCTTTTTCACATGTGCCCCTTTTCCTATCTAATAAGTGCTCCTTTTCCTTATGAAAAGTGCCCACTTAAAAAGAAAGAGCTCCTTCCCCTTCTCATATATGCCCCTGTTCATCACTGATAAGTGTTCCGTTTATTTTAACATGTGCCTCTTTTTCTTTTTAATAAGAGCCACTACCCCCTTTTCATAAAGCCACCTTTTACCTCCGATAAATGCCCCTATTAAAATCTGATCGGTGCCCCTTTTCTTTCAACAAATGCACATTTTCCTTTGTTATAAGTGCCCATTTTTCATTCTCATTAGTGCCCCTTCTCATATCTGGTCAGTGCCCCTTTTCACATCTGATAATTTCTCTTTTATCAAGGATACATGCCCCTTTTCCTTTCTAATAAGATACCTATCACCTTTTCATAAATGCCCCTTTTTACCTCTTATAAAATGCCCTATCAAAATCTGATGGGTGCCCCTTTTCCGTCGACAAATGCCCATTTCCCGTTCTCATAAGTGCCGTTCTTCATCCCTGGTGAGTGTCTCTTTTCAGGTATAAGGAGTGCCCCATTTTCACCCCTGATAACTACCCTTTGTACTTTGACATGTGCTCCTTTTCTTTTCTAATAAGTGTCTTATCCCTTTCGATAAGGATCCCCATTTCCTCTCATCATTAAACTTGCCCCTAATTTAAAGGGACTAAGATCAATTTCCCCCAAAGTTCGCTTGCTGCGCTCGCTCGCATTTATAGATATATAATATTTATATAATTATGTTACTTATCAAAGTTATTTTCAGTCTTTCGTTATGAGAATGTGCTTATAACCCCATCAGGATCGGTTTTTCCTATTTATAAGATGTAATTTTTCGCACTGAGACCTCACAAATCTTAAAATTTTTCCTCGCTCGCTTCGCTCGCTCGCAAATGAATATTCAGACCATTACATCCAACTGCAAAGTATGATGCTTAAGCAATATCTTGAATGATGTATAAAGAGAAACAAACAAGAAATCAATGTAGGGGTATATACCAACGGCTTTAATAACAAAATTGTATATTTTTGCTTTGAGATTTCTCTTTGCAGGTGCCCTTTTTCGTTGGTGCCCCCTTTTGGAAGTCGTTCGGCCGCCCCTGCTGTGGGGTTAGTGACATAAAATTTCGTCTCACATGATAATCTTTTAAAGAAATTTTGTTAGACACAAGGATCCAACGCACCGCGCTCCAAACCCTGAAAGGGGAAGAAAACACAAAAGATGGAAACCGCCGAGGCCGGGGTCGGAGGGACCGCATGCGCGTTCCCAAAATCTCCAGTAAAGGGGTACCTTTACTTTTACTTTTACACGCGACAAAATCCGGCCCGAGAATTGTAAAAAAAGGAAGTGTATTTGACTTTTCACCCGGAGATTTCCTTAAAAAGGAGGTGATTTTTGTTTCTCTCTCTCTTTGGACTCCTGAGAAATTAAAAGAGGGGGTTATAAAGTATTGAATATAATAGAAAAAATTATCAAATCCCGGGATCAAATTCCTGAAATTCCTGCTAGTTGTGAAAGCTCATTCGGGATTATTTCATTTTGAAGTAAAAACATTGGCCCCCACTCCCCCTCGATCGACTCGATAGTACAGACTTCTCGAAATTTGTGAGAGAGATAACAACAGAACGTGTAGCCTATACCCTACCGGTACGCTATTAGTATTATACGGCATCGGCTCAGCAAGATGGGGTTTGACAAGCGTAGTGTGCGTCGTGGAACCTGCCAAAATTATCAAAGTTGCGACGACTTTGAGCAGGATCAAGTGTCTCGTCGTTGTGGATATTGTGGCTGTCTACATGTGGCTCACAAGGTGGCACATCCAGGTAAGCAGTTTGCTTGCAAAATTAACACTTTCTAACAGTGGCGGATCCAGGGGGGGGGGGCCGGGAGGCACGGGCCCCTCCCCTAGAAAAAAAAACAGGTAAAAACATCCTTTTTTTGAAAAAAATAGAAGTTGGGCCCCCTCCCCTGGCGCCCAAGGGGTGGCGGTGGAAAAATAAACCTTCCCGTAGGGAAAAAAAAGAATTTCGGGTGCCAAAAAAAAAAAAATTGTGCTCACTACCCCAGGCGCCCAATGGGGGGTGGTGGTGGACCAAAAATTACCCCTCCCGGAGGGAAATTTTTTTTCGGGTGCCCCCAATTTTTTTTTTTGCTCACTATTTATTCGCCATCCTCAAATGCTGCTCTCCTAAACATGTTAAAGAGAAAGACCAGTTCTGGTCATGCGATTGCATTGTGAAAGAAACGTTGTGGAATCGATCAGAAAAGGTTGATCATCTAGCATATAAGTATTGGTGTGTACTGCAAGGTTCTGGAATCATCAAAATGATAAGAAATTTGGCCCAGTCTTGGTAAAGTTACAAGCACTGTACACAGAAAGATGCATATGGGACTACGCGACCACGTGCGCGATATCTATTTGGTCCCAATAGATATAATAATTTACCAAATATATCAATAGTACGCGGTTTCCCGGCAAAATTTGTATCATCACGTATTAGTCAAAACATATTTTTTCACATGATTGGTAATGAGAGCTTCCATTTTATTTTTTGAGAGAGGGGCGTTTTCAAAACTGGTCTTTACCTTTAAACAATTAAACTATTCAGGCATTATTTTAAATAAATACGAGACATTTATCACACTAGAAGCATCCCAAGTGAAAATTAGAAGAAAAAAAAAATAAGGACAAACAATGAAAACCTGTGCATCAGACTATGAAAGTCATTGTATTCATGGTCTAGTGCAAAGGTTTGCTATTGTTTTGTCCTCCATCATGACATTATCAGGGAACCCCCTATTGTAATGACAGCTTACCTAAGATGAGGGGGTGTCTGTCCTGAGATATGGGGTTGGAATAAGAGCTCACCTGAGATAGCGGGGGTACATTTAGGCTTGAGCAGTGTTCCGGATTTAGAGGGGTCTCCACGGCAGGAAAAGCTCGCGAAAGGGGGTTCAGAAATGTTGGCAGTCCTGAGATAGAGGGGTGCTTTCAAAGGGACGGAACGAGCATACGCATACCGTAAATAACACTGAGTGTTGGGGAGGGAAGGGGGGACCATGCTCAAAATACGAACATTTCATGAATGAAACAAACATGAACAACCTTCGCTTGAATTCGTTAATTTCATTAATTTGATACCTGCTATCTTTTATGATTTTCTAAAGGATAGGCTGTTCAGGGGGTTAGTTCTCAATTACTGTATTCGGGAGTGGACCCAACTTGTGGACATGTACATTTACTTTTCTATATATCTTTTTGCTATGTATAACTCTTCGTTGTACGATCTTGATAAAACACTTTCAAACAAAGATATACTAGGAAATGGGCTATTACATTTGCCTATATATATATATATATATATATATATATATAAACATTTCTTAGCTATAACTGAAATGTGATTCATAAGCATTTTGTTTGTACACTTTTCTAATACCCCTGTTATCACCGTCATCGAGGAAAGAGAAATCAATGGTAACAAGAAACAACTCTACACCATTCCAAAATATTTGTGTGACTTTACAGGTCCACATAATGTGTTTGACTGTTACGACTGTTTTATATTCAGAGCATCCGAACGAGCACAATGGGGACGAAACCAATTTCATTTTATATAGCTTATATTTCAGTGCCAAAATATTATATATTACTTTGAACTGAAATTCTCTTGTTTTTGTATCTATTGAAGTTTTAACTATTAGTTGGCTTGCTTTGTATATACCTTGTTGGGACATACCAAATTTATTTTGCAATCGAAAAGTACTTGCGGGTCTTTCATATTTGTCATCTATTAGTATCTTGTAAAATTGTCTGCTCTTAAGAACTGGTATCAGTCGAATACATTCAGGAAAAATGATTTTCTCTTATGCTTCTTTTTAAAATTCTTAATTTGAACATTTCTATATTGAAATCTTTACGCTTTTTGACACAAATAAAGATACATTGAATTCTAAAATAATCATTGAGGTCAATATCAAATTCGTTTTTCAATGAGTGGAAGGTTTTACAAAGACCTTGAAGAGTAATAATTTGATGAAGCAAATATATACCTTTCTCGAACATTTTTATATGAAATATTTCTTTGTTATCAATTTTTATATTACAATTATTCCTCACGATCTGTATTATAAAGGGTTGGTCTGTTAGTATTGTTATCGAAAGCCATTTCTTCAAGAGTAATCTATATAATAATGAAGGCATATTCAAAGAAATATTATTTACTTCAAATTTGCAGTTAAACAGGAAGAGTCCACCATATTTCTTACATAGTAATTAAGGACATGGTACAAATGCTGCGTATTTTCAGGCCTAATGTTGTTGATCCAAATTAGTTGTTGCGAGTCTACAAATGATTTAACGTCTATAATTTTCAAACCTCCATTATGTAATTATTGTATCATGACGTTTCATTTAACTCGATCCGGTCCATTCCAAAGGTAATCGTAAAATGTTTTTTCTATCTCCTTTATTTTTTTGTTCGGTATGACAATTGAAGAAAACAAATATGTAAATTTAGAGATTTCAAATGTTTTCAGACTTTGTATCTTCCCAAACAAAGTTAGTTTGTCTTGATTTCCATAAATTCAAAAGCTTTTTAAGTCCAGATATAACTTCACGTAATTTTTCATCTTGCAAAAGAGTTTCATTTTATCCAACAAATGTTCCTAAAATGTTGATAGTATCAACTACGTTCACCCGCTGATTTATATCTTGTTCAATTGGTTTGGGGTTGTATCTTTTTGGAGTCCGATTTTTAGGATCTCTGTCTTTTCTGTGTTGAATTTAAGACTTGAGCATTTATGAAGTATAATCAAGTATAACAAATAAGCTATTGATAGATCGAGTATTATGGCAAAAGGAGCAAAAACCGTTTGCATATGACAATTTAAATTCTTTATCATTTATTTTAATTCCTGCTATATCTTTGGAAGTGCGCAAACGAATTGCTAAAGTTTCTAGAACAAATACAAACAAATATGGAGACAGGGGATCCCCCTGTCTTACACCACGTCTTATTGGGAAGTACCCAGTAGATGTTCCATTATTTAGAACACATCCTTCTATATCATAATATAACGTTTTGACCCATCTAATAAAAGAAGGGCAGAACCGAACGCTTCAAGAGCACAGTAAATATAGTCATGGTCAACAGAATCGAATGCCTTCTGGAAGTCTATAAAAAACGTTCTTTGTTCAGTATTTAGATAATGAAACATATCATGTATACTACATATAGCTTCATTTATTATCCTCCCTGTTATAAATGCATGCTGATCGGGGTGGATTATTTCATCCAAAACATTTAGTGTTCCAAGACTTGCGGATAAGGCTTTGGAACATATTTTGGCGTCCACATTGAGCAATGAAATGGGTCGGTAATTTTGTAACTTTTTAAAATCATTATTCGATTTTAATATTAGTGTAATCATGTTTTGTTTTTTAATATTTTTTTTAATATTTGAAAGTTGCAGAGTATCATAAGAATAATTTTGTAGGTTATCATAAAAATATTTTCGAGCATAGTGATGAATTAAATTACCAATACCCTTTTCCAAATTTGCTGTTCTTTATTTCTATTCCCAATCAAATTGCAGAGTGATCAGTCGATACAGAAGGTATTATATTCACATTTGAAACGTAATCTTGTTGAGCGAATGGGATATTCCAGTAATCAAGTCTACTTTGACCAGATAAATCATGTTTACGCCACGTATATTGTTTGCTTGTCGGATTGTAAAAACGCCAAACATCGCGTAACTCAAACTGGTTTAACAAGGAGATTAATTCTTGTCTGCTTCCTGGGAGTGACTGATAATTTAATTATTTCCAAATATATCGAGGACAGGGATAAAAGATACATTGAAGTCACCACCAGCAATGAAAATAGACTCGTTCTCTAATGATATTGGGTTCATAAATATTCCCCAAAGTAAGAACTTGATCATAAGCTTTTATCTTAAAGATAATATATCTACCATTTTTATCAATTTTCAATTCTAGCTGTTCAAAATTAAATCCTTCTCCAACAAATATCATCACTCCTCGAGCTTGGTTAGTTCTATTACTAAAATAAAAACTTCCTCGCACCTGACATTTCCAAACAATTGAACTTGTGTTTCTTGTAAGAATATATCAATCTTTTTTCTTGTAAGTATTTCAATTTTTTTAACGCTTAACATAGTCTCTGAATCCACACATTTTGAGATAGACACTTAACTTTGACGTTTGATCCTTCCATAACTACATACAGTGTAAAACTCCTAAAGTATACGAATCTATTCCTTTCTTCCGGTATGTAAATGTATTTCTTGCTTGTTCGTTTACAGTCAAAATTAGAGCCATTGCATGTCTGCTGCATTATGAAATAATGTACCTTTTTATCCTGAGAGAGCACAAATAATATATTTGATCGATAAAATATAAAGGCAATGGAAATACGACGAATCAAATTTGGATTATAAGTACAACAAAAGAACAGAAATTCTCACTGCTCATGGTATAGCTTTTGTAATAAAATAGTTTTAAAAAATCACGAAGTTGGAGTTCCCTTTTATAATATTATTGGTTCTCTGTCAACTCTCTGTTATACTATGGATGTGTCTTCTAACAAATAATGTTTTCCTCTGACCTGTATTGAACTCTAGACATCGTTCAGGCAGAGTGTTTTCAGGGGGCCTGGAGCCTCCTTACCACCCACTGGTGCTACTTCCGAGTCGCTGGTTGAACGTCGTCGCTGACGAAGAAACGAGCTCCGCTAATCTTCAGTGAGTTCCCCTTCGAAGCCGCGACTCTGAGAATGGTCTCGCGATCGCGATAGCGCAGAAATCATACGGAGATTTTTGAATTGAATTGAATTGGTTTGGTTTATTGTAAAAACATATCAAACAAGCAGCCCGCAGGCTGAAAATGTTCAATTTACAAACAAATTGAGAATACAGAGAAACATAAACATATACAAATCTAAAATACAAATTGTAAGTCAAACATGGGCCTCGGACGCTGTTGCCCGTTGTCATGGTTGGGACCTCCCACGCGGCCCATCGGAGTGTGATGCGCTCTCTCTATCTCCAAAGACCCCACTCCGAGCACTTGTTTAGCGAGCGAGTCGACGAATACTGAGCAGTCTGCTTGGTCGCCCTCGGTCTTTTCCGGAATGCCATGCAACGCAACATTGTTTCTTTTGTTGCGGTTTACCAGATCCACCAGCTGAGATTTCAACTCCCTATTACCGCCGTGCTGGCTTTTGTTGTAATAGCCGTTGATAATTCTTCTATTTGCGTTTCCATATAAGCAAAGCCATTATCTAGGTCAGTGTGGTGTGTTTCCCAATGCATGCTTATGTCTTTCCTCAATGTCATCAACCCTATTGATAACGGCTTGTACACTACTAATGCTACGTTTACACTATGTTCCCGGCGGCCACGGCAGCCCATTTGCCCGAAACGTAGTGCGTCATGGGATTTGTACAATTTTTCTTCTCTGTATTCAAGTTTTGTTAGGTCTTGCCAAGTTTGCTCACGGTCTATCACGGTATCCGTGACGGGCCGTGGGAGGGAAAGGGGCTGCTGTCCCGGAGGCTCCGAGGCGCACTACGGTTCGGCCCGCGGTCTACTACGGATGCCAGTAGGTTCCCTCCCGATCCGACACGTTCTGATGGGGTCCCTCTCGTTTCTCACGTTCTGATCAAGGTCTGATACGTTTTTCATGTTCTGTCAAGGGTTTTACGGATGAAACATGGACACAGGGCAGGTTTGGAGCACGTTTGCGCCCACGTTATAAAACGAAGGCCTCCCAAGCAATAGCAATAGGGACTTTTAGATTGTACACGACGAGAACGTGGACTGCCACGGTGACATCCTTTTAAGGTAATGTGACGTCCTTTTAAGGCACTGCCGGGCACGGGCCAGTGCCTTGAAAGAATGGGACACGTTGCAGTCCACTACGTCGACGTGCAAATCTAAAAGTCCCTAATCATTGTATCCTGAGACCGCGCGCGCCGTGTCAGACCGTAGTAGCACGCAACGCGCCGGGCGCGTAAACCGTCCCACTACGGACCGCCTCCAAGTTTCGTTACGGCCTATTACGTACTGTCACGTTTTGTTACGTTCACCCCGTGTACCTACGGCCTACTAGGTTTCTCATCCGCACCGTGACTGTCGTGGCAATTTTTTTGACAGTTTAAATCTGGCCCGGCATCCACGGCAATCACGGTCTGTCACTTTTGCCCATTCCGTCCCCCGCGTTGTCTCACATCCATCCCGTTTTGTCGACGATGGCTTGAAACGTGATTGCCGTGGCCGCCGGGAACATAGTGTAAACGTAGCATTATCAAAGTATCGAGAATGGACATCTTGTGCCACATATCTTTCAGCAATGTAAGATTATTCCAGATAAGTCACTTGCTGGTATTGGCGGCGGAGTGTCTTTCAAAGTGAGGGGGGCACCAACAAAAAATAGCACTTTCTGGAAAAAGGGGCTCCTATGAAAAAGGGGAAATCTCAAAGCGAAAATATACAATTTGTATACATTTGTAGGCCCTAGTACCCCTACATTGTGATTAGATTATCAGGTGTGATTTCATTGTTTGTTTCTGTCTTTACATGGTCTAAGATACTGCTTAAGCATCATACTTTGCAGTTGGGTGTGGTGGTCTAAATATTGATTTGCGAGCGAGCAAACATTTTAAGATATGTGAGGTCGCAGTGCAAAAAAAAATACATCTTATAAAGAGGAAAAACAATCCTAAACATGAAAGAGTAAAAAGATCTTTAATAAGAAACACAATAATATTAACATGAAATGCGAGAGAGCGTAGCGAGCGAGCTTCGGGTGAAATTAAAGACAAAGTTGCTCTTAGTCGCTTTAAAGTAGGAGCACATTTTATGGTGAAAGGAAAAGGGGGCACATATCCAAAGTTAAAGGACACTCATTAGAAAAGAAAAGGAGCACGTGTCAAAGTAAATATCGGAGTTATCAGAGGTGAAAATGGAGCACTACTCGCACCTGATAAGGGGCACTCACCAGAGACGAAAAAAGCCACTTATGAGAACGGAAAAGTGGCACTTATTACAAAGGAACAGGGGCAATTATCAGAAGGAAAATGGCACTTATTAGAAAGGAACAGGGGCAATTATCAGAAGGAAATGGCACTAATTAGAAAGGATAGGGGCACGTGTCAACATAAAATGGGCACTTATCAAAGATGGAAAGGGGCACTTATTACAAAGTTAAAGGGGGCACCTATCAAATTTTAATAAGGGCACTCACCGGAGATGAATAGAAACACTTAAACTGTCAAAATAAAAGGAACACCTCTTAGATGACCCTTGCCCCCGGATCCTGCCCCCGGATCCGCCGCCTGCATGTGCTTGCGTGGTCCTGCAAGGAAGTATATTGGGACCCTTATTGGTTATTATTAGTCATAAATGATATTTCATTTATGTGCCCGTACACCAATATTTTTTTAAACTCTGGGAGAGAATGTAATTTCAACGTAAGTAATGGAGACGTGTTTAATGAAAATGTAGGATATATAAATCTAAACCTTCATAAGATATTTTTTTACTATTTTCTCACTATTTTATAAACAATTTTTCTTAACATATTCCAATTGTAGATCCAGGATTCTTTGACCATTAAAGGGGCACAAGTATGCGTCGAAAAAAAACTCTTTAAATCACAAAAAACCGCACCAAATCCACACAAAAAAAAGTACTAGAAAACTATTAAATAGATCAAACTAAGAATAATTACCGATAACAATTCAAAAGATGAAAAAGTATAACAACTTAGCTGGAGGACGCGTACGGTAAGTAGAGGTAGACTTTCGACCCGACTACCCCGGCACGAATCAAGTACATTGCCGTGTGCCCCCAACCTCCTTTCCCGGCTCACGAACCGTTCTCCTTTTTTCGATTATCAACTATTGCAAATAAAGATCCTTGTGAAATATTATAAAGCCTTATTTCCTTACACCTAAGCCTAACTGACTTTTTGAGGTTTACTCAATTCTTTATTTTCCTTATTGGAAATTAAACAATGACAAGGAATGACACAAAGCACAGTAACTAAACATTATAAATCATTTGTTGATTCCTTATTTAATAGAGAGCCATTCGTTTACGAAGTTTAAATTACATGTTATCTCCATTGCTGCCAGGTTTTATAAAAATGACTCGTTCACGTTATTCTGTAGCAGTAGTTAAAGGGATAGTTGAGTTTTGTTGCAGAGGGCGCTACTGAAAATATTTTTGTGAGATAATGAAAAACTGAGTGTCAAATTTGAAAGATTATACAATTTAATTGTAATGACAAAATCATCTTTGTTTGATCAAAATCGGTTTAGAGACGGCTGAAATATCCATAAATATAACCATTTCTAATATTTCTGGTGGGACACAAATATTCAGTAATTTTGAACCAGCCGTTGAAAAACGAGATTGGCGCCTTATACGTTTTATTCCAGCCAATGCCAAAATTGGCTTTTGTTTGCTTTTTCGTGTTGGTTATAATACGCACAACCAGCCGGCCTGCGCCCGTGTATTGTCATCGTATTTTTTTTTTTAAAGTGGAGCTGGATTGGTATGATCGTATTCAATCTAAATTCACACATTTTGGGGTGTAAATTACCTTCATAGTATTTAGGTTCTAAAAGGGCACTAGAAATGTCATCAATAAGAATAAGAGCAATAACCTTGCACTTTAAAGGCATTTGCGGTCTTAAACAAGAACTCAACTATCCCTTTAATGATCCTCAAACCTCAAACAATATCATGGATATTGTCACTATTTCCACATTATATTTCTAGACACTTGTTCAAATTTTCTTTAAACAGTTTGGTTTAGTAATCTTTTCTCTGTAATTAGTGCAGTTCAATTCAGTTCAATTTATTCATTCTCCTCAAGCATAAAAACAATATTATAATACATACAAAATCGGAATTATACATAGTAAGAGGAAAACGGAAACTACAAAAAAGTTAATAAAAGCTTGAACAGAAGAGTTCCCAGTAAAGGGAAAAATTCATGGTATAAACAAAAGCAATAACAAAATACAAAATTATACAGATTAACTAGGTAATCCTAGTAACACAATACACCAACAAACGCCAGCAATCATACAGAGAGGGGTGGGGGTTAATGGTAATTGTAAATGTAATGAAAACAAATAATTTGAATAATCATCAATAAATACCCTTTTCAGCTTTGCTTTTGAATGAAGTTATATTTGTTGAACTCTTTACTTCCTCTGAGAGATTATTCCACACGCGTGGACCCAGGCGCGGATCCGCGGATTTCTTAGGGGGAGGGCCCAAATTTGAAATTATGCGAGCCAAATATTGGTACGTAACAGTGATCAGCAGTGGCGTAATGAGCAAAAACGTTTGGGGGCAAAAAAATCCGCATCACCCCACTATTACATGCAGGCCCCGCTGAACGTTTTTCAAAGTGCTTGGGGGAGGCTAAAGTATTTACGATCAGGTATAGCGTAGCGTAAATTGGCGTGAGGTCTAGGGGCAAAGCCCCCGGAAGCCCATGGGGTATGGGCATTTATTACGGTCAGATGAGCATATTTCGATACCTTATTCACGACACTGGCAGGTCACTAATTGGCGTGGGGTCTAGGTGGCGGAGCTCCCGTAAGCTCAGGGGTTTTAGGCATTAAATTATCGTGAGATGAGCATCTAGGGGGACGCCTTAGGGCCCTAGGTCGGGGTTCCAGGGGGCGGAGCCCCCAGAAGCTCAGGGGTTTTAGGTATTAAATTTCCGTCAGATAAGCATCCAGGGGTCCGCCTTAGGGCCCTAGGGGCAGAGGGCAGAGCCACCAGAAGTTCAGGGGGTTTAGGCATTTAATTACGGTCAGATGAGCATATTTTGATATACCTTTTTTGTGATACTTGCAGGTTACTTATTGGCGTGGGGTCCAGGGGACGGAGCTCCCAGAAGCTTAGGGGTTTTAGGCATTTAAATACGGTCATATGAGCATATTTTGATACCTCATTATTTTGTGACACCGGCAGGTCACTATTCTTTCTTTCTTTCTCTCTTTCTTTCTATTTCTCTTTAATAAACTTTTTCACAAAAAGTGGGAGGGGGAGCTCGAGGCCCCCGAGCCCCGCCGTTCCGCGGCCCTGACATGTAGGTCTCTAAATAAGCATATTTCTTGCCTGACTGTAAATTTAGGAATTTGTCATTTTCCAACAAACGCATACAAAAGTATAATTTAATAAAAATTGAGGAAAAATCTCGGAAAATTATGTCATTTCAGCAACATTTGTAAATCACCGGTATCGAATTAGAAATAAACCACGTTTGAATTTTATTTGGGGGCAGGCCCCCCCTAAGCCCCCAAGCCCCCATCAGTACGCCAGTGCCCCCCCCCCCTGATCTGCACCTTGTTGGCGGGAAAAATCGCAACTGATCTCCCCTATCTTTCTTCTTCTCTTTTTTCTTTCCCTTCCCTTCCTTCTCTCTCTTTTAGGTTTGCTGGGAGGAGGCAGGGCCTTTCGGCCGATCCACACGTTGTTGGCGGGATTAATCGCAACTGATCTCCCCTTCTTTTCACCCTTTTCTTTTCTTCTTCCTATTTTTTTCCCTTTTAGCTCTCCTCTTCCCTTTCCCTTCCTTCTCTCTCTCTTTTGGCGGGGCGGGGGGAGAGGCAAGGCCTTTTGGCGAGAAAATTGCAACTGATATCCCCTTCTTTTCCTTTCTTCTCTTTTTTCTTTCTCTTTATCTCCTCTTTCCTTTTCCCTTTCCCTTTCCTTCCTTCTCTTATTTTTTTGATGGGGGAAGGCAACAGCCTGGGAGGCAAGGCCCTTCCGCCCCCGATCTCCTTCTTTTACCCCTTTTCTTTTCTTCTTCCTCTTCTTTCTTTCCCTTTCTCTCCTCTTTCCTTTCCTTTCTTTCCTTCTCTCTCTCTCTCTCTCTCTTTTTTTTTTTTTTTTGCTGGGGCTGGGCCAAGGCCCCTGCCCCCTGGATCCGCGCCTGCGTGGACCACTGTGTCTTAATGAGTTAAGTAAAATCTTTGCTTTAACTTTGGGATAATGAAATTTATTACTTGAGCGAGTATTGTGATAATTAGCAAATTATAATGTATATACATTGTTTCGTTCCAATATGTCATTTTCACAGAAGGTGCCACTTTTTATTTGCGTTATAACTTGCGCTAATCAAGCCTGTGATTCCCTTTACCGAATTAATTTCACAATACAATCCGTAGTGATACACGGTGACATGATGTTATTCCGTCACTGCACGTCACCCAGATTGATTTAAGTCCTCTCCGCGAGACTTGGTAAAGAGAATTAATGCCTTACCATAAGGACGAGCGCATCGTCTTGATTTCGAACCCGGGACCTCCCGGTTACGAGACCAATGCTTTATCACTGAGCCATCGCGCCTCCTCAAATGATGTTAGAGGGCGAATTCGTCGCGTGGAACTGGCATAACCGTGGAATCACCCCCTGAATGCATTTCATGACACTTCTCAAATCACAATAAATCAAAGCTTACCTAGGAGAGGAATCCCCACCATCCCTTCACGATACACTCTGTGACATGGTGTTATTCCATCACAGCACGTCACCCATATATAAAAAGATCACATAATTTGACACCTCGTGTGCAAAGAGCATACCGTTTATCGAACCCTGGAAATTATCACATTAGTAAGAAATTACAATAAATCACAGCTTACCTAGGAGAGGAATCCACACCATCCTCTGGTGATACACGACGTGACATGGTGTTATTCCGTCACAGCACGTCACCCTGCTGTAAAATCCAGATTGCGTGTTTTACCATAAGCGAAGCTAATATTCCAAATGATACCCTCACGGAGACCTCGTATCAACCATGAATATGGTATCAACTAGATCTCAATCGCCGTCGCATCATTTCTTTAAGCTACCGACGACCGCTGTGCACTCATCCCGAACCGGACCTGTCCGACAGACCACGGAGCGTAAGACGATTCGTTGCCTCATCTTGAAGCCTTAGACGATAACAGTTCCCTGGGAGCCCTTTCAGTAAAAGCGACAGATACTTCAATCAGGACAATTGAGGGTTTAAATGCAAATAAGGGGTGGATATACATACAAATGTCGAAAGAGGAAGGGGTAAGAAAGGATGGGGAACTGAGGGTGCAGATTATGAAAAAGAGATTTAAAGAAGAAGTACAGATGAGGTGGCACAGAAATGGATCGTCTGACCAAAGAGATGTGATATCTCCTTGGTCTGACGGGAAGTGGATAGGGCTTTAGACAGAATGTGCGTTGATTTGACTTTGAATATATTGTAAATTATTTGCCTCTGCAATTTAAAAAATTCAACGTCAATTAAATTACAGATTAAGAATATTTTCATCATAAAATTATACGGAATTAAAAATATTTGAGCATGAATTATGCAAATTTCATTATGAGTGTAGATCTTGGCCTTCTTCCGAAGAAAAAAGTCGCGTTGAAAGGCAACTCAATAAATTGAACGCAACTTGATTTTCAACCGATCAGGATAGCGTATTGGAGGCTCGCATCGTGTTTAAACGTATATTTTTATGCAAGGCCCTGTACTTAGTCTAGAAATTGATCAGGGTACTGGAATCAGGGTGGGGGCTTGGGAACGGTTTTACTCGAAGAATAAAAAGCAAATCGACGAGAGGCTTAAATAATGCGGGGGTGTAGGGAAGTAGGTTAAGATCGCGAGTCTCCTTTTTAGTGAACCCTGCTTATTACCTTCCCTTTCCCCTTATGTTTTTTTTCCCGGCTCCTTTCTTTCAATCATTCTTTCTTCCGCCCTTTTTCCCTTTTATTTTTTCATCGTGAATCAGGACCTGTCTCATATCACCATTAAGGTCTTGAAATAAACCGTGCTGTTTTTAATTTATCTACACTCAGTGAGTTAGCAAATTTTACAACACATCGCATCACATCTCAATGCCTCAATGTTTTCACAACAAAAGTCATCACAACTTGTGTTCTCCTATTTAGAAAGATTGTTCGTCCGATATCACAACCACAATGTCTTCCTTTAGAAAGATATCTTCCCTTGCATGACAAATAGTTCTTATCTACTCTTGTTAAAGAATTCATCTTACCACATCACATGTCATGTATTGTTTGTCGTGTCCTTAAATTAAGTTTTTTTGTTGCTTTCTTCTAGATACTCTCTGTACAAATAGAAGAAAGTGATGGACGCATTCAAGGGACTTCTCCATGGCCTTGAAGAGAGGCCTCTTCAAAAGCAAGCAAGCACTGTACTCTGAAAGGAGAACAAAGATACAGGTGAAATCTTAGATTATGATAAGGTTGCCATTGGGCTTCTTTGCATCCGTTTCTATAAACACCGAAAATCTCCGACGAACGGACTCCTAGCTTTCAGCTTTTGTAAAAACAAAACAAGTCATGATACAACGATAAAAACGGGTGAAGACGGTTCGAAACGATGTGACTCATGGAAAATTGTTCACACAAAGAAGCGAGGTCTTTAGCCGCGTTAACAAATAAAGTGTTATACCGACTGAAAACAAAAAATAACCCATTATTATGTCAAAATTAATGGCAATTAGGATAATGATAAGGCAGCTGCGCTCAAAAAACAGAAAGAAACAAGAACAAAAATGGCTCCTAAGTGTAAAAACTTTTTAAAATAATGTCTATCCAATTTAAATATCGAGAAATGTTGAGTGCATTTTCTTTATGAAATTCATTTTTTGATTTGTCAAGTTTTCATGAAAGCTAATTAGTAAAAATTATGATAATAATGACAAAGATTTTTGATAATTAAAACAAAAATTAACCCCCAAACGCCTAATTCCAATGTATCCCTGGTATCACAAATCGCCTGCAAATAGTATAGCAGATCTTTTATGCCGAGCGTGGATCAAAATTCTTTCTTTTCTTTCGAAATATCCCATTTCCGAACATTCATAACCCAAATGTGCAATGGTGGCCAGATGTCTCTTTTATCATAACGTAGGGGACGGGGATCGTCCAAAGAGAGCGGATACCATTCAAAAAAAATAATGAAGAGGCGGACAGAGGAATTGGAAAGCAAAGTAAATGAAACTCTTCGTTGCCCCTTCACCTCTTGATAAATCATTTCTCTCTATGGTATTTGTAAGAACAAATTATCAAGTTTATCACACTGTGTTGTAAAACTTATAGGTCTATTCGTGAAGGAAGGAACTGAAAACCATCTCCTCAACACCCACATACACACCAAAGAGAGAACTATTTTGTCCGCCACCAACACATATATAGAGAAGGGTGATCAAAACTGTTGGCCCTGGTTCATGGACGCGAGTACAAGACTGCGATGGGTTTTAATGTATAGTTACATACAAATTCGTATTCTTCTGATTTTTTATTCACTACTTATGAAAAGCATGACCAGGGGGAGGGGCGGGGGGTGATTCACTAAGTGGGAACGATATCGTTCCTAAAATCATTTTGGGGGATTGATTTCAATCCTAGCTTAAAATCGATTCTACCTGACTGGTTCACTAAATCGCTTTTAGGCTGGGATCAATCCCGGCGTGAATAATCATGCCGCATATGAATATTCATGTACGCGATCAATCTAACCAATCAACAGGCTCAAATTTTGGTCACTGGGCATTATTACGTCATCAATCGGCCGACATAATTAGCCGCTTAATTTGTCAATGACGTTCATTTCTATGTTGATTTTGTTCAACCATTTCAAGAAAACTGAGTGAAATTTCGCATTGAAACATTTATCGTCTTACCCATACACTAAATCTCAATAATTATAATTTAAAATTGTATTCTTATGATATAGTAAATAATTCTTCTGATGATTCATAATCAATATTCACTTCAAAATGCTGAAAATATTCAGAGGATTTCATTTTTGGGGTCTGCAAAAGAACCACCCTTCCTTTAAATAATGTCCCAACCTAAATTTGTCATCATATCGAATTGCGTAATGCAGGCGAGACTGCCGAGAGCGTTCCTCGTTATTTCTTATTCAGCTCCAAATATATTTTGAGTGAAATTGGTTTTTAAATGAGAATGAAACCTTAAACACTTTATATGATAGTCTTATTACAAATTGTGAGCGAGTTAAAACTATCTCTAAATTGCTTCTATTTGATTACTAAAAGTTCCCTCCAAAGGTGCACTTTCCTTTCTTGCCATTTTCTCGTGGGAGCTGCCATTTTGATTAAACTGTGAAGTCAGAGTAGAACATATCCATTGACTGGCATAAAATGGATAGGAAGTATGTCAAGTTGGTCAATGTCCTTTTGAATAATTGGTTGAGCTTTTGTCTGACCAAGCAACAGCAGTGGTTCTTTTGTTATGCCCTGTATTGCATAACATAACAAGCTTTTTGAAACAAAAGGCAATGCTATAATAGCGATCCGGATCACTCTTAGCCTTGATAGCGATTTTAATGCTACCATTAATCCCAAATGCCTCAGTGAATCAGTTCATAAAAGCGATATTGCTCTTAGGAGTGATATTGGGCCTAAGAGCAATTTTATCCTATTTGGGATTCATTTGAGCTGTTAGTGAATCACCCCAGAACAATAAGCACACTTAGAGACATTGCACGAGATTTTGTCAGAGAGAGGGCGCTCTTCGATTTTGATCAAACAAACACTAGTAAACACTGCTTTTCTCTTTGTAATGTCTTTGTGTATTATCCTTCCTTCGCGGATTAATAGTTGCCTTTTTAGTTTGCAGTAAGATATATCGTAATAAAGATCAATAAGCGTGTGAACGCAAAATGCTTAATGTTAATGCTATTTATTCGTCAATACCCCTTTACTCGACTAAGAGGTGTCGTAGTCGAGTGGTTTAAGCACTTGACTTGAAATTCAAAGGTGGTGGGTCGATCCCCGACACAGCACTAATGTCATTTAGCAAGGCATTTGTGTTAGTAATTGCCTATGTCCTCATGGTGACCATATGGTAGTGATACTCCCCAGGGAATGGAGATGGTGCACATTGTGCGTGAATGAATCCGATGACCGGGGTGATAATATCTGTAAAGAGCTTAGAGACGGTTCCCGTATAAAGTGCTATATAAATCCAGATTATTATTATTCCTGTATCATTCCAATCAAATAATTTCTCACATCCACACAAATGAGAACTATTCACACAGCAAGATTTGATTGCGAATTGAAAGCTCTAATCTGAATACATATATATCATCGAAACATTCACCAATGCAAACCACTAAAGCTTACTATTAGATTAATTTTGACTTCTCCCTAAAAAAAAGTATTAAATTCCACTTATTTGGCGAAAAGAAAATATGATTAAATAATTTATCATGACGAATTTCTGTGAATACAAAACATATGTGCAATAAGTAGATTTACATGAAGTAATCAAATCTGGCCTACTAACCAATCATATTATCTTCCACGAAATTATATTTTAATGCATTTTACTTCAATCTATAATAATAACAACATACAGTTTCACCAACAAAAAGACATTGCAAAACCTGATTGTATGTTATCTCCCAAAGATCATTATCATGATGAGATATGAAAGCTCATTGTAACTTGATTGTTTAAATATTCTTCAGATTACATGGCGTAACAGAAATAATCCCTCTAAACGGTATCAAAAATCTAGATTTTATTTAATATATAATATATAATGCCTCTGCAGCAGCGATTAACATTTAACACAGATATAATTAAATATTTATTAGACAAAATAATTATATAATTATATATGTACAGTACATAGAAGAAAGACACTGTACACTGCTCCATTGTAAAGATAAATTCTAAACAAATTGATAAAATTACCCTTTCGACTAAATATGTTTACATTTCTTGTCAATTTCAACTATCTTCATCATAACAATACGTTAAACCAAATCTTGTTTGAAATGAAGATTTGGGGTACTAAATCTATGAATACAGCTGCTCAAATATTTCATCCACAAAAAACAAATATGAAAGGTGTCTCCTACAATACGCGTTTTGTGAGAAATGAGAATTCAGCTAAATATACAAAGCCTCAAATGTGATATTTCAGAAAATAGACGTTTCAGCTCGAAGGTATTTGGTGTACCCACGTCAGCCTAACCATTATGATACGACTTCGCAAAATAGGAAGATTCATAAAAAACAAAAACATGATAAGAATAGAAGAAGGCAAGATGTAAGGGTAGTAACCCCATTTATTGTTTACTGCATTGTTTAAAATGTCAACAAATCTGTCGTTTTTCTTGCTACTTTCAGTCTGTTATACTTACTTTTTGATTTGCCTTATTAAATCAAAAAATAAAACGAAACAATGCAGTTAATACCGACACAACTTCCTATGTTTATCCACCTAATTTTTGTAAAAGGAATCTTTTCCCTTTCATTTGTTTTCTTGTTTTAGCATTTGTCATGTTTATGGCACTCTGTTTTATGTTTCAGACACTGAACAACGACAATTCATTTTAAATAAGTGGTTTTGTAATTTGTTTTCCGAAAGACACATATTCTAAAAATATAGATTTTCTACAGAATACATTATGTAGACTTACATCCCGCATAATATAGTGACGGGTCTTAAAAAAGATTATCATACAAAAAAAATCCACTTCACGAATTCGCTACAAGCAAGATTATAAAGTTAATTGAAATATCATACCACGTACGCGTGCAGAGAATGCGCGAATTTTCTAAGAATAGATGAATACCCAACAAATCTGATTATCATAATTTTTCAGCGAAGTTTCGGTAAAGATCAATTTCACACAAATATCTAACATTCGTTTCACTTCAAGTAATTTTTTTTTCTTCTCATCGATCTTCGTCAACTGAATTAATTAACGAATTGAAACTTCCAAAATGTCAATCAAATGAACAAAAGGTACAACATTAATATATCATAAGGTTAAAAAAAATACACCTGTAATTGAACATATGTCACTACACTTCAGGCAACTAGAAAAAGGCTACTTAGTGTCAAGGTTATAGCGATACAGAATCAAAATCAACAAACGATTATATTCCATATCGAAGTTAAATAAAGCATTCTTCGATTTTTTAATTAAATTTTCAAATGTTCTTGTTTGGTCTCCTGAATTGACATTATGATGGTTTATAAAGCGATTGGAAAAATTACCACATTTTTTGCAAATGCAATATGCACATATGTCTACAACTTGCCTGGTTACATATTTTTCGCGCTTTAGCATTCAGCGATGTTTCCATATTATGAAACATGTTCTAACTGGATTGATGATCATTTGTGACTGACATAAATGTTGAGAAGGTTGTTGCTATTTTTGTTAATGTTGTTTGTTGTTGTTGACATTGTTGTTCTTTTAACAGATCTTTCTGTGCAGTCATCAAGAGAAGTCACTTGATATCCAGCCCCCTAATCAAAATAAGAAAAGGGTTCTCTTTTCTCACGTGGGGTGGAATGATGGGAGGGGGGGGGGGATTTCAGCCTTAATACTGATCTTACTTTTAACAGCACTAGTCGCTATAATAGAGTTTGCGATGTTGTTTTATGTAAGCCACCCGCCCCCTCCCTCCACCCCGCAAATATATTTTAAAGGGGACATGACACGAATATGATGTAACCGAGTGGGTGAAATAGGCCGTATTCAGAAAACTAGCAAAAGCCTAGCAATTGCGTGCAAACAGCTGGAATAACGTTTTTCTTGCTAGAACAATTAGTAATTTATTGCTTGAATATTTTTTTCAACATCAAGAATTGGCTTGACTTGGCTTTAATTTTAATAATCCTGTTAGGATAGCATGATTGTTTTCCTTGACTTTATGCATATCTATCAAAATAGATCAGCCGTTATTTTTGCATATTTGATTTTCTCACCTGCTATCTTTTAATTAACAATCGCAGAAATTAGATAAGGCATGATTGTCAAATTATAAACACTGTATCACGGTTTAGAATCCAAATCACTCTCTTCAGAATATTTGAAAGTTTGCGGGGATAAACTGCTTTTTCTCTTAATGTGTCTTGGAGAAGGCTTGCATTTTTTTGATAAAGCATATAGCTATTACTTGTTATTCCCAATGTAAGCATTTGCATGGCGGGGTAATTGCTAGTTTTATAAATACGACTAATTTTCTTAACACATTTAAGCCACCGTCCCGCCAGGTTTGCTCTTGCAGCAGCTGCTTGTTGGTTGTACGGGGCAGCAGGAGCCTGGTTGTACTGGGCAGTAGGAGCTTGGTTGTACGGGGCACCAAGGGCTTGGTAGTACGGGGCAGCAGGAGCCTGGTTGTACGGGGCAGCAGGAGCTTGGTTGGGGGGAGCTGGAGCAACAGGCTGGCCAGCAGGGGGATACGCTTGCTGAGTGTTGTATGCGAGGGGCTGAACGATTCCCGCCGGATGACTGTACTGGCCTGTGTAGAGACAATGGGAATTTAAGGAATTAGTGGTATACTTTCCTTTTTACACCCGTAAATCACGACAAATAAATTGATTATAAAGAGCAGAGTTACATTGAAAATCAAAGAAAGTGAGCCGAAGTTGAATGTAGTTATCGATAATGATGAGTATTCATAAAAAATAAGCGCATTCATTTTAGAATAATAACAATAACTGTGAATTATTGAAATATTATCATTCGAACTTGCAAAATCGTTGCCAGCTTTTTGTTAATGTATGTGGACAAGTCTAAGGTATTTTGTCCGATACGCTACCGACCACATTTCAAAGATTGTAGTATACCTGAAAATTGAAACTAGTTGAAATCTATTTTTAGCTGGGATCTAACCAGTAATCTAGGAGAATTGATAGTTTTCAGTGTTTATCATGTTTTTAAATTCCACAATGCTTAATGAGATATGGGACACAGAATTACACTTTCCAACATTTTACCAAAATTTAGCATTTAAAAATAAAGAGGTTTACCCAAATAGGCATAATTTTACCCCCAATATACATTTAACACAATTGTTAGGTAGATGACTCAATGACCATAAGTACATTTGTTTATCTCTAAATTCAGTGTGAGTAATTCTTAAAATTACCGATGACCAGAATTTCTTTTCAGGACAGTTTCAGTGTATATATCACTGTATATGAGATTAAGTATTTATCATTTCAGCTGGTGAACCATTTGACATACCACACAGTTAAAACTCCATTTAACTTAGCTCTGATATTCCTAGTATCACAGTCTACACTTCCCATCGTTTGAATTCCTTTATGAACACTTAATGAAAAGATCATGTTTGTTATCAAGAAACTATAGATTGAAGTTGAAACAAAAACAAACAATCGTAATTTACATACCGGTTGTCACAACCATCGGATTGTTCTGTTGGGTGTACTGCAAAGGAGATTGAAACAATTGAAATAAGTGTAAGATCAAAACCAAATGATATAAATAATGGTAATAATAGACCCTATCTACTTTTGTACATTACATTTTAGCAACTAATACGCTATTGGACTTATTATTAGCATTATTCTGAATTCACCTCATGCTGCTGTAGTGTTTATCGTGTGATCATGGCAATGATTAAATTCTATCAGGTATCAATTACTTCAGCTTGATTGAGACAGGGAGATGATCATCTCCCTGATTGAGAGTAGCAAATGTATATTTATGTCTTGCCACATGCCATTGGTGCCATGCAGGGCCGCTCGTATCAATTTGCAAATGATGTCCTTTGGCACTATTAAATGTCCGTTGTGCCATGCGGGGGCTGGAACCCACGACCTTCGTGGGTTCGTAGCTCAAGTGAATTCATACTACTTGACTGCTATACTCAAGCATATTAAACTTGAAACAGCAACAACAACAAATACTTGGACATTTTTTTTTTTTACCTATCTACCTATCTACCCTTTAAAATAAGGTCTTGATTAAATATGTAATAAAAGGAGCGTCTCTGCAAAGTTTTGAATGGGACTGTTTTTAAGGGGATGATGTTGACAAATGTTTGCAAGTTAGCTGAAATATACTAACAAGCAGAGCAAAACAATAACAAAAGATCCCGGCCAACGAGCAGAAAACAAAACAAGACAAGGTCATTACTTTTTGCAATTATAGCATACAGCCGATTAAAACAAAAGTAGTAGGGGCGGGTACACCCCATGCAACCTCGACCTTCGCTCACGATTGATGTTTTTTCCTAAGGAGCTCTTCAACCAAAGGAGTGGAAATTCACCTTTAATGAAAATATAGTGGAATCCACTCCAAGTATACGTGGTTGAATTACTCTTTGACCATGGATTCCACCATTTGAGCGTGGATTTTCCACTCTAAATGAAAAATAATATGACTTCCACAAAAGAGAGTGCCTGTTCACTCCTGTACATTTAGGGGGCGTACGACAAATACTCACCACAGTGGTGGTGGTGGTTCGTGTAGACGAGTTGCCACAGGCCATGCCACCACAGCAGTAGGCTGAAGCCACAATGGCTACCACCATCTCGATCAGGCCAAGGATGGCCAACAGAGAGTCAGATGCGATACTTGCCTCCTATTAATCGAATTCGAGTAGTTTATTTAATCATCTATTTATTTCTTAATGAAATATTCATTACTAAGCAAACCAGCCAATATTTATCGGGTACAGCTTTTCCACAAAAAAACTCCGAAACAAACTCTCTGCGTGTGATTTCTGATCAGAAGAAAAATCAAAGCAAAGTTTGCCTAACATTTCTGGATTTGTGTTTAACCATCGTAGGGATATCCCAACTGGGAAAATATAATAGATCAACATTTCGATGACCATTCGTCTTTTAGCAACACTGTGTTTAAGCTTTGAACAATAATGGATCATGCACGATTTCATCAAATAGAGTTCCTTACTGGTCATCCAATTTCGTTTAAAAATGCTGTTACAAGTAGCAGTTTTCATAAACATTGAATATGTAGTAAAAAGAACTGTAGTCAGTTTCAGTATTATGATTGTAGGAATCGTTAATTCAAAACAAAACGGACTGAAAAGGTGAAAAAAAAGCATTCGACACTGATAGCACCAGGGACATAAAACATTTCATCTAAAGAATCATAGAGATTGATCAACAATGTTAAGAGGATAACAACTTTATTTATCAAGAATAAGCAATATTGTAACAGTCATTTCATGGGAAGGTGGAAATGCATGCATTCCAACTGTATGGGCAACATGCAGTGTATGTACATACCCGAAGTCCTGGTTCGCAGCCGGAGTCATAATAGCCATAAATGGAGCAATACAACAAGTTACTGATGATTCCTGCCCCAATGGCACCAGCAATCATTTGACCAAAGGCAATATTTGATGATACACATCGTAAGATAGCCGATGATCTAAGAAAACAATTTAAAAAAAAAATATCTCTTTGAAAAACAACAACAGAAAAACAAATGAATAAAGTATATATTGGCCGATGTATTAGTTCATGGTTGTAACGTATGTAGTTGCTTATTGTTGAATGACACTATCATTCCCTCAGCTAAAATGGATTTAACTAGTCTTTAACTGGCCTTGGAACAAATTGAGAGAGTGTGTCTCTAACGTATATGCGTGTGTACGCGTGTGTGGGTGTATGTGTGCGTGAGTATGTGTGTGGGTGGGGTGTTTGTGTGAGGGAGGGGCAGGGAGGGGGGGGGCAGGGAGGAGCAGGCATTGTTCCATAAAATTACCTTCAGATTTTTAGTTTTTAAGATTAAGATTAAGTTTTTTTTATATAAGTGAATAACATTTACAATTGACATATATATTATGTTTGGGTACTTATAAGTTTATTTTGTTGCTAAGTTATATATACTGCAAATAATTTTTTCTTTAATTATGTTTATGTATAAGCAATCAATATTGAAAACGTTTATTTTATTCAATTGTATCTTATTGTTTGTATTACACATTTGGAGAAATAAAACAAAATTGCTTAAAAAAAATACATATGAACCCTCGATTTACACCAGAAACGCATCTATCTAAAGGGGGTATGGGTAATGAATATATCTTTCTAAATGAGACTAAAGGAATACAAAAACATACATACCACACAACTGTTCTTCTGCATCGAACATATTCCTAATATTCCGGTAGGAATGTAGAACTAGGGGAGGAAAATAAGCAACCGTCATTAAAATCAAAATTACAAAAGTAAACTGTATATTAATGTACATTGGATCTCCGTTTTGATTACTCTATTGTATATCAATCATCTTTGTGGTGTGATCACAGAGACTACAGTCGTAATGTAATGCTCACACATTTCAAAAGGTGATGGGCTAGAGTTTTCTCAAGTCATTGCGATAGTGTTAATCATGTATGAAAACAATTGCATACCCCAGAGAAGAAATGACGAACGGAGACTTACCAGAACACTGGCCCAAATTCCCATGGCGACATAGCCTACCCGGTGTGGAGGACCAACTCGGCGATGGCGACGACGATGCTCCTGATGCCGAGGAAGAGCTGCAGCCAACCAGTCGCTCTCCCGGCAGCTCCGTTAAAGTTCTGCGACACACCGCTCGATGAGTTAGGTTCTGCACTGTGGTGGCATAGTTGACTGGAGCGGGCTGGTGGATAGACAGTCTGACCTCCGGTCCTGGGATAAGACGTGGCCTGCATATCAGAGGTTACTTGCTGTACAGGGTAAGAAGGTTTTGTAAAACTGGACATGAGTTTTGAATATCAGTTATAGGGTTAAAATACACTTATGGTTGCAATTTGAGGAGTGTAGGACAGTTGTACCACTGGACTACCACCTCCGCACAACATTGACAAGTAAGAAAGGAGGCGAGAATCCCAGAATGTACAGGTTTGTGTTGGGTACTCCAAATGTGCAATGTAATTGATCAACACGGAAATGGAAAAAGACTGGGAAATGAAAATGACAGACAGATAAAGTTGAAATAGAAGAAGAGGGATACAAATCTAGGTGAAGTAATTGAACGAACTTAACACAGAACAATACAATTCAAATTCATTGGAAGTACATTTACATTTATGAGGCTTATATATAGAGTTATAGACATGTTGGATCAACATTGAAATTTAGAATAACAACTTATTTTCAACCAATGATGGAGAGATATTAATTGAACACAAAAATCTTGCAAGATAGTTAATACAATTAAGTATTAAAATATCAATAAGTATTGCAAATTATGAGTTATATATTCAACCAGCGTTGGATATAAATAATTTAGAAAACGCATCAGACCTCTGGCTGTATATGCATGAATGAGAAACACACAGAACCAGAAATCGGATGTATTTCGACAGCGTGCATCAATCAATAATACATGGGTATATGTGGGCAGTACTAAATAGATCAGTTCACGGTTAGGACATGTCCCAAATGACCCCGAATATCCACAGATCTTCAAAACATGAAGAGGTCCCACTTTGTACATTTTGAAATAATCACTCCGGCCTACAGCGATGGAGGTGCTACATAAATAGCATTTGTTTCCTTTTCAAAAAATACTTCCACCTGTGTATCATGGTATACACTGCTTGTGCATAAATGTATAATGATTACATAACTTTCATGGCAACGTATCCAGTACTTTGTCTCCGTGTATTTCACAATTTGGTCTGCAATGACCTTTATCTGCTCATGCTCAGCCTAACTATAAACTGGCTTATTGTCCACAACTGCTACATACAATAAACTACGCCCTACATGCTCTAGGACAACTATTCCTTTTACAAATAACTGTCCACTAAACTACCCCAGACAACTACTCCTAGCACGAGTACCTTTAGGTCAATAACTCGTAGTTATCCCGGACAAGTAATCCTAGGATATGAAACCTTTCATCAATCGTCCCCTGGTTACTTACCCCCCGATCAACTACCCCTAAGACAACTAATATCTTTAACAATAACTCTCCTTGCAACTACCCCAGACAGCTACCCCTAAAAACAATAGGCCTATACCGCTAGGATAATTAATTGATCACCCCAGGAATTTTATTCCTGGACCACTACCCTCTAGTCTTTTTTGTCCAAGGTGGACATGGAGTATACCTTAATGGGGAAGTAGTCCGAGGTAAATCATTTCAAAGCTTTTTAGGGTGATACGCTAAGTCCGTTACATGTAAGGTGGTAATTCTAATGGCTATCAGCAATATATAAAGGCTTTCGTTTGCAATTTTGTTTTCATTAGTCATATGATAATAAGTTAGTTTTCTTTGAAGTCCAATAGTTATTTAAGTAATAGAGAGATGCAATGTTTAAGAACATATCTATTGACACTCATTTCATAGGATCTATTACTCAATCTAAATTCATTTTCCTTTTTACTTCATTTTCTTTCTTTTTCTTCGTCTATTCTTCTCTTTCGTCTATTTATTTTAGGTGTGTATCGTTGTATAAGCTGTATTCGACAGGAGACTATATGCTTTCATAATTTATGACTGCTTGTGTTAATACTGTTAATATTCTCTTGAATTTACTTATGTCATTATATAAGTATACAGATGTTTTACTTGAGTATTTTGTTGATATGAAAAAAGAAATGGAAGAAAATAAATTGAATGGAATTGCATTATTGTTGTTATCCCCTATCTCGGAACTGACCAATTATAATGAATAATAAGTAAGAACGTAAATCTGCAACATATAGAAAATAATATAAAATCATCACTAGCACACAAAGCAACGCTCCCATGCGGAAATGTCAACGAAAGATGACATGTTACATCATCTCTAATTATATCATATGGCGTCATAGTGCGTTACCATCGTAGTATGACGTATGCATTCATAATGGGTGCGCAAATGCACTCGAGTGTACTACAAAGAGAAGGGTACAATAAAATGCATTGTTTGTTCTTGAATTCAAAATATTATGCATGAACAGTACAGGGAGAGAGAGAAAGAGAGAATGAGAGAAAGAGAGATAGAGAGAGAGAGAGAGAGGGGGGGAGCAACAGTTCACTGGCAATAAAGAAAATTGTTTGATCATCATAATCTTCATATAACCCGGAGTCATACATGTTTGTCTTTGAACAAAGCTTTGTATGCTTAAAGAGGCATAACTTTTGTTTTTACCGTTAAAGGTAAACCAAACACTACTGCAATAAATGGACCGTTTGTTTATCTTTTCCCTTGGAAAAACATTAAAGATATTTCAGTAGCCTGCTGAAAAAACACACACATCGCAAACGTACCAGATACAATTTTAGTAAAATAGGATCAACCATTAAAATTGGTCATTGCATGCTCACACAATTATCGAACAATAGGAGGTAATATCATTTTAGCATAGTTGTTATCCTTTATGATTCCCACGAGCTATGAAATCATCCTTCGATCGTAGTAAAATAATGCACGAGAGCCATTTTTGTTTGTGTGCCAATGAGGCGGCCTTGCAGACTTTACCAACCATTGCGACCGGGTCATGCACATTTATATAATTCACTTCCATATTATCAATGGACCATTTATAATACGTCTGTCGTTTGTACCACTGTGTGGAAAGGACAGAAAGCGGAACTGTGTGACATGTATAATATATGACGTATGGTTTAACAACTCGTGGAAAGATGGCGCATATTTATTTCCATGCAATTTGTAACCGTAGGCTTATGAGGCGATGGAGGGCCTTGCCACCGCCATATATGAAGAAAAATAAATAAATAAACATGTTATTTTCATGTTCTTGTATCTGTTGCTTATAATTGTTCTTCCAAAGTATTTTTTGTTGTTCGGATTCATTATGATTTTATTATTCTTGTTTGTTTTCTGTGATTTCCTTTCAAATCATTTCGTTTGAATATATCGTTATATTTGAACGTCTATACACTTAACGTGTACACATTTAGTCCCAAAAAGACATCTTAAATTGATCGGCTACAAACATGTCAGTGCTCTTATTATTGTACCCCTTTTCTTTGTACATTTCAGAATGTCAAACAACTTGATATGGTGAGTAAATAATAGTAAAATAATATAAATTTCTAAAGCGCTCTTTTTGACGTCAAATGTCCTTCAAGGCGCCTACATAACTAGTTATACATTCATAAATTATAACTAATACATTACAGGCTATAGATTACTAGTCAAAGTTTTGGTAATCGAATTATTTACATATGTACATAGTTTTACAAAATTAGTAGGTCTAAGTTAAAAGAAACTACTTTAGAGCGAGCATGGTTGAGGATGGGTTATCTCCGGTGCAGAATAGTATGTGAGAATGGAAGGGAAATTTCAATGACCAAGATGTCAACAAATCCCCACAATTCTCCTTATTTGAACCACGGGGAGGTGACTACCATTCATACACCGAAGTCGATATATGTTATGATACATTGATCTCCAAATAATATAAACAACAGATCAAACAACAATCATGAGTTGAAAGATAAATGGAGCAAGCAAGAAATTCATTCGTGTACAGTACGGAAAATGGGAAATGCTTATTGCTAAATAGAAATCTCTTGTACAAAACTAAACCCTACCCTACACAATCAAGGATGACCGAAATGGTGCTGATATGACTCTGTACTGAACAATCTAAATGGAATGTCATACAACGGATTATCATTCAGTTTAGCACCAGCATTTTACACACAGTCATAATGGAGTGAGTATTATTTTCGGCACAATTTAATGCTTATATTGTCCCAAATCTTCATAATGATCTGGAATACATGAGTATATCTATTTCATTCAGTAATTACAGAGATTTCAAGACTTGCAATCCTACTCTACACCATGACCCTTCTGAACTTTCACATCATAACAAATTACCAAAAATTCACGACGACCTTTAATTAGTGCTTATACAATAAGATTTCTAAAATTCATTGAAAGCACATATACTATACAAGGACGGAATAATTGTTGTTTATAGTATCACAAATTTAATGATTTTCATTCATGATCAACAAAATATTCAATACTTAATACACATCTTGTTCTCTATCCTCTCTTGCTAACGGTTATTATGACATATTGCGTACTTTCTGAGCATTCTCCTTGACCGGAGCCGTATCAAAATGGGGAGAACCACACCAGATACACAATTCGCATCCTCTACATTAACATAAACTGTGTACCTAATATTTCCAATAAGCCTACATACACGTACCTATCAACAAAATGGCGACTAAAGTAGAAATGATAATGATCTCATGATTTGAATCTCATCAGCAAAAAGATAATACTACACAGCATTCGATTATACTATTTCACTCAAAACAAACCCGCAATAAATTTTGCTGGGACTATCGCGATAATGGATAAAAAGCAGATGAAACTTACCTTGGGTGTCTGTTTAAAATGTCTGCTTCAAAACCTTTTATTACGCTATATATTCGCACACACTGCAGTAGATAATATAATAGTACTGCAAGCGGTATTTACAATAGAAAAAAAACGGATCCCGGTTATGGATAGAGCGAGTGCTTTTATACTGACGTATTCAAGCAAATATTTGACGAAATGGAATGCATTGAATAATGAGGAGTAAACATTGGACGGATGATCAGTATAGCGGGCGCTCGACCTGCGGTAAATTCAATTTTAATAACATATTGAAATATGATTCCGGATATATCATATTTATTCCCATATAGTTTGATTTTAAAATTCGAAAGTAGAGGTTAATTTAATTGGTAACCAGTACATCAAGGTTCGTATATGAATAAAGTGCTGCAATCGATGATCTTCTCCAGACCCCTCCCCTCTTTCTCTCTCTCTCTCTCTCTCTCTTTCTCTTGTCTCCGTTCCCCTGTCTTTCTTGGTCTCTTTCTTGTCCCCATTCCTCTGTCTTTTTGGTCTCTCTCTCACGCTTTTCGTCCCTCTCATTCTCTCATCCTCTATTTCTACATCTAATTCCTCTCATTTTGCTTGGTGTGTGTGTCTGTCTCTGTCCCTCTCCTTCTCTCATCCTCTGTTTTATCACCCCATTCCTCTCTTTTTCTTGGTTTCTTCATATCAAAGATTCCTGGTATTTCTCTCTCTCTCTCTCTTTCGTCCATCTGATCTCCCATCCTCGTTTTTTCCTTCCACTCCTCTCTGTTTTGGTCTCTCTCTTTCTCTCTCTATATCTTTGTCTTTCTCATTCTCTTATCCTCTATTTCTGCATCCTGTTCCTCTCATTTTTTTTCTTGGTGTGCGTGTCTGTCTCTGTCCCTCTCCTTCTCTCAATCCTTTGTTACATCACTCTATTCCTCTCTTTTTCTTGGTTTCTTCATATCAAAGATTCCTGCTATCTCTCTCTCTCTTCGTCCATCTGATCTCCCATCCTCGTTTTTTTTCCTTCCACTCTCTCTCTGTTTTGGTCTCTCTTCTCTCTATATCTTTGTCTTTCTTCTCTTATCCTCTATTTCTGCATCCTGTTCCTCTCATTTTTTTCTGTGCGTGTCTGTCTCTGTCCCTCTCCTTCTCTCAATCCTTTGTTTCATCACTCTATTCCTCTCTCTTTCTTGGTTTCTTCATATCTAAGATTCCTGGTCTCTCTCTATCTCTCTCTCTCTCTCTCTTTCTCCCTGTTTATTAGTCTTTCCCTCTATCCCGCTCTCTCGTTCGTGGTCTAGCTCTCTCCCCCTCTCTCTCTCTATCTCTGTCCATGTCATCTCTCATCCTCGCTTTCTTCCTTCCATTCCTCTGTCTTTATTGGCTCTCTCTCTTTTTCTCTCTCTCTCTGTCTTTCCGTTAATTCCTCTCTCTTTCTTTCTTGGTCTCTCTCTCTCCCCCTCTAATTGCAGGACGGGGAAAATTTTGAACAGGATCAAAGTTCCGGAGCACCCTTCTCGTCCAAGCCAGTCCGAGCTTGTCCAAGCAGTTCCTAAACAGAGCGTAAACAGTTGCTACTACGTTCACTCCGTTCGCACACAGTTTGAGCCCGTTCGGAAACATTTTCAAGAACGTAGTGAGAACTAGTTTGGTCTGATGGGGGCTACACTTGAAAGTCTTGATCTGCACAGCTTGCAGCGTTGAAGTTGAACGGGAATGAGCAATGGCAAGAACGCGCTGGGTTTTTATGGACCTCGAGCCAGGACGGGGTTGCACACGCTCTAAGAGAAGGTTCGAACGCACTAAGAACGAGATGAGGACGAGTTGAACTGTCTCTGACCGGGATGGTCGGGTTACAAACTAGTTAGAACGGTTTGGACGTATTTGGAACGAGGAATTAGAACTAGTTAAGAACGGGTTTAAACTGACTACAGAAGGGCTTGGACTGCCTGAAAATGGCATATTTACCCGATCTGAACTTGATATAAACTGACCATGGACGGATACAGGCGAGATGGACGTAATGAGGACTGTTTATGGACGAACTAGGATCGTATTATAGACATTATTTACACATTCTACCCCGACCTCAACCCGTTTTACGATTTTCTAGGATGGGTCAAGAACGTAGTGAGAACTAGTTTGGTGTGATGGGGGCTTTACCAAGACTGGGCCAAATTTCTTATCATTTTGATGATTCCAGAAACTTGCAGTACACACCAATACTTATATGCTAGATGATCAACCTTTCTGATCGATTCCACACCGTTTCTTTCACAATGAAATTGCATGACCAGAACTAAACTTCATCTTTAATACTGGACGTTAAACATTGGTTGGAATAATGCCCATATTATTGACTTTGAAACACACCATTTGGTGAAGAAAGGTGCAAAAACTCATCTGGATAAAAAGGATTAATCCTTCACTGAATAAGGACTCTAGCTGTTCACTGTTACCTATCTTCGCTCCAGTGCTCTTGAGGCAGCAGAGAGCAAGAAACTGTGATAATAATCACATGGCTTGGGAAGGTCTACATGAGTGGATGAAAGCTTGCATATTAAATTGTTAAGGTTGGTAGATTCTCAAACTACATGTTAAAAGGATTGGGTAACTTTGCCTCAGATTCTAAAAAAAAGTCCTGGATTTAGCTCATGCTGCAATCATAATTATAAATCTTTAGGTCATACATGCAGGCGCGTATTGATTATATAATTCGTATATATCAGAAATAACAAAGGACCAATTATACTCCCTCGTGGTATTCCACACACCACAGGCATTGTCTCAGAACTCAAACCTTTAAAGCTAACAAATTGTTTTCTATTGCTGAGATAATTAACAAACTAGTCATGTGGTATACCACGTACGCCATAATTTTTCAATTTTTGTAACATTATGTTATGATTTAGGGTATCGAATGCCTTACTTAAATCAATATATATTCCTAAAGTATATTCTTTTTTATCTAAACATGAGGTTATATGCTCTAAGGCGTGTAAAAGGGCCATTTCCGTGGAGTGGTTGGGTCTGAATCCAAACTGGTATTTTGTTAGAATGCTATTTCTAGACAGATGGCTATAGAGTCTTTTAAATATAATGCGTTCGAGGATTTTTGAAAGAGTTGGAAGTAAAGATATAGGGCGATAGTTTTTGATTGAATTTGGATCATTCTTTTTATAAACATGAATTATTTTTGCTCTCCTTAGGTTGTCTGGGACGATGCCTGTGGACAAAGACAATTTGAAAATGTGTTTCAGAGGATAAGAAATATATGGTATAATTTTTTCACAAAATTGGTACTTATACCATCATACCCACACGAGGAACTATATTTCAAATCCTTCACAATCTGTACAATTTCACATTCACTTGTAGGATTAAAAAACAGAGATTTCGAAGTCCTTGGATTCAAGTATTCCGAAAAGTGGTTAGATGTTGACTGAACATCGTTGGCAACTGATGCACCCACATTAGTAAAATATGAATTGAAAGAGTCAGCCATTTCCTTTTCATTAGATATTTGTTTGCCATTTTTCAAGATAAATTGCGGTAGTTTAACCTTCCTATTTCTTCCTAAAATATCATTAATCGTTTGCCAAGTTTTGGTAAGATTCAATTTATTTTATTCAAAAAGGTGTGCATAGTGCTTTCGTTTTGATAATCTAATACTGTAGTGCAATTTGTTTCTATAATTTTTGTATAATGAACTGTTTTTAGACGATGTTTTATATACTTCCGGAATAATCTCTGCTTCTTATTGATAGAACATAAAATCCCTTGAGTTATCCATGGCTTTCTTGGAATATCTCTGTTTTTCCGTTGAAATGATGCATGAACATTTGCATGCTTTTTACATATCCCAGACAGTGTATGTAAAAATGCTTCATATGCTGAGTTTGTATCATCACATCTATTTACACAAAGCCAATTAATCAGACTTAAATCCCTTGAAACATTTTTCAATTTAATTTAGAAAAAACTGAATCATTTGTTGTGAGATGAGAAGTACAATCCTGCATACGAACAAATTCTGTCAACTGGAAAATGGGAGGTGATCGGAAACGTCACAATAAAGTACTCCAGGATAAACTGTTTTGTCAGGACATTAGTAAATATGTTATCAATACATGTACAGGATGATGCCGTAACACGTGTGGGCTTGGTAATCAATGGTTGAAAACCATTAGAATAATAATAATATAATAATAATAATAAATTTATATAGCGCAGCTTTTATACAAAATATATTCAGCTGCGCTGGTTCAGAGCTCCTTTTTACTAAATTTCACAAAATAGAATCTCTCAATTAAACAAATATGTTTTTAATTTGGATTTGAAGACATTGAGAGGGAGTGTGTATTTCTATTGGCAAGCTATTCCATAGTTTGGGAGCTTCAATAGCAAAAGTGGTCCCGAGAGTTACTTTAGTTTTGCCATGGGGAATCTGAAACAATAATTTATCTGTGGAACTGCGCAGGCTACGACTGTGTGACTGGACTTTGAGTTGAAGTAATTCTGTTATGTAACCAGGAGCTTGACCACTCAATACAAAAAGTTACCAGTTTGAGAGTGAGAAGAATGTCTCAAAATATCAAAATTAAAGTCGCCAAGTATATAACAGTACTTATTTTATTTAGATATAGCTGACAAACATTTATCTAATAAATCGTTAAAAGATTTTCCATCCGAGTTTGGAGCTTTGTATATTACACCAGCAATCACATTTTTATGAGAATTAAACTGTAGCTCTATAAATAATGAATCAATATCGTCATTGTTAAATGAAATATCTGGTCTTTCTTTGTAATTTAAGTTAGAGTCAGTATATAAACAAACTCCTCCACCTAATCGAGTTGTGTTAAAAAAGAGTATCCCAACATATTATACATAGATGGAACGTTTTGCTTGAACCATGTTTCTGAAAATGCATATATTGACAATTTATGGTGTAAACTCTTAATATAATCCTGCGTCGCATTGGCATAACTGACTGGAACGGGCTGGTAGATGTATATAGACAGTCTTGGCCCGGGACTCCGGCTGAATAAGACGTGGCCTGAATATCAGAGGTAACTTGCTATGTAGGGTGGTTTTGAAGACCAATAATAGGGTTAAAAATACACTAAAGGTTGCAATTTGATGACTGTAGGGCAATTTTCCCACTAGACTACCACCTCCGCACAACATGGACAAGTAGGCCTACGAAAGGAGGTGAGAATTCAAAATGTACAGGTTTACCATGGGTAATCCTAATGTGCAAAGTAATCGATTGATTGATTGAAATGGTTTATTGATTTAAAAAAAACCATGCCCATCAAAAAAGCAGCTAAAGGCTGAAACAATTTGAATTTACAAAAGATTAAAAATTACATTAGAATTCAATACATTGAAAATAGGTTAGATATTATAAAGAAATATGCATAGTAATATACAAAGTAGGAATAACATTGTACAAACAAAAAATCAACACGGAAATGGAAAAAGTCTGGGAAATGAAAAGGACATAATAAGCACAAGATAAAGCTTGAAATAGAAGAAGAGGGATAAATTTAGGTAAAGTAATCGAAAGAATACAACACAAAACAATTACAGAATTCAAATTAGTTAGCATTAAATTTACATTTATGAGGTTTAGAGACATGTTTGGATCAACATTTAAGTTTAGAATAACAACATAATTTCAACCAATGATGAGAGATATTAATTGGAACACAAAAATCTTGCAAGATAGTAAATACAAGTATTGAAATATCGATAAGTATGCCAATTTATGAGTTAAACATTCATCCAGCGTTTGATATAAATAATTTTGAAAACGCATCCGATCTCTGGCTGTATATGCATTTATTTATTAAATGAAAAACACACAGAACCAGAAATCGGATGTATATCGACAGAGTGCATCAATAATACATGGGTATATGTGGGCAGTAATATACTACCCACGACTGCTACATACAATAAACTACGCCCTACATGCTCTAGGACAACTATTCCTTTTTTAAATAACTCTCCGGTAAACTACCCCAGACATCTACTCATAGCACGAGTACCTTTAGGTCAATAACTCCCTGGTTATCTAGGACAAGTAACCCTATGATTAGTAACCTTTCGTTAATCACTAGCCCCTGGTTACTTACTCCCAGGTCAACTACCCCTTAGACGACTAATACCGCTAACAATAACTCTCCTTGCAACTACCCCGGAAAACTGGGATTGGGTATCTTTGTCTCAGATTATAAACAAATCCTAGATTTAACTCATTCTGCAATCATAATTATAAACCTTTTGGTCAGTCGGGAATCCCATGACGTTTACAAGCCGATCGCCCGTCTGATTATCAAGATATTTATGATTGGAATTCGAAATTTCAAAAACCGTTTTCCCAACGGTTTTGATAACACTACATTCTATTGGGGAAAATGAGTATGGTAAAACCGGTCACTCAAAGATTTTTCACTTTTTTGAGGCACTTCATCATCATTTTGAAGCGCAATTTTGTTAGGGCTTCAATATTACACCATATCACAGACGCTGATAACACGTAGGGCCATGCATCTCAGATTTAACATTGTTAAACCATGCCTTTAAAAAACGGCCTACCTCTAGGATGAGTTATTAGGGGCTCCGTAAGAGGTAAATCATTTGAAAGCTTTTTAGGGTGATTCGCGAAGTCGGTTACATTTAAGGTGGTCTATCTACCGTCTATCAAAAATATGTAAACGCTTTTGTTTGCAAATTTATTTTACGAGTGATATGATAATAAGTTAGTTTTCTTACCAGTCTAATATAAATGTAAGTAATAGAGAGATTACATTTTTAAAAGAACATATATACACCTCAAGCCCACACGGATACTTAGCACCCCCACGTCCGCAAGTCGGTGACTTGTGCCTCAGTCACCTTTGCGTATTGGCTTGCGTATTGCTGCGTATTTATGGCAAGTTTTAACATTTATTCCTATTTCTTGATATCAATAATTACCATTGCTATACAACAGAAAATCATTTCTTGATATCAAGAAATAGGAATAAATGCTAAAACGGCTTGCCATAAATACGCAGCAATACGCAAGCCTAATACACAAAGGTGTGACTGAGGCATTAAGCCCACGCACGCCAGCTTCCCCACTCCATTCGACGGATGGTAAACCATGTTCCCCCCAAAATGTTCAAGGGTGGGGGACACAATATCGATTGCCCCCCCCCCATTTTTTGACCTCCTTTATCATGAAGCTCAAGTATTGCATTGTGTAAGACCATGGACCTACTAGGTCCATGGTAAGACCAAACTCTGTGTCCCATTGCCCGTGGCACAAACCTTTATCATGTTTTGTATAATGCGAGGACAAGTCTTATTTGTACTTGTTTATACTTGTTGGATTTATAAAAAGCGTATAATAATTTTGAATTCCACCTGCAGGACCGGACGGTCTTAGTTGAAAATGAAATTTGTGCAATTCGGTGTTATTTACTTTTTGTTCTCATTTAACTGAAAATCAATCATATTTAACTAATTTAACGTGATATAAACTGCTTCCTGAGAAGAGATTGGTAGTGACTTAAAGGAGTCTGTCTATGCGCGCCCGCGTTTTTATCGCGTCTTATCTACTCGCGCGCGTATCTCCTCGCGCGACCCGTACGGCGCGGTCAACACGTTCGTGTATCTAGAGACGCCTTGGTTTGCGTCACTGCCAATCCCTTCTCAGGAAGCAGTTTAGCTTAATTTCACTGTCAGTGGTAATTATAATTATCTAGATGCAAATTTGAGATGAGTTTGACCCCAGTCCATGGGCGTCAACCAGGGGATTTTTTTGTAAGGGTGGGGACACAATAGGCATCTCCCACCCCCCACCCCAAATTTGGGAAGACTTGTATTTTGTATAATCAACGCTATGGGGCCCAACTTTTTAAAATTGTGCCTTAAATGCTAGAAATATAGAAACAAAATATTGCTAAAACTGGTATCATTATAGATCATCAACCAATTATTCGCGGTGATCTCGGTGGTGAGCGAAATCTAATGTATATTACCATTTTAAAAAATGTCAAAAGAAAACAAAGATCCTTGGAAAAAAAGTTAATTTTGGTCAAAACGTGACCCAAAATCGTGTGATTGGTGGTTGAATGGGCTTATTAAGGAGTTTATCGAAATATTGACTAATTTTTTTTACCAAATTGATAGTTGGCCTCTGCATTTATCTTGATTATTTTTACTTACCTCCATACTTTCATGCTTTCAATTATATATATATATGCATTTTTATGTGTGTATATTTAAGTTGTCACTCTTTATCTAAATCAATTATATTATATACTATTATTGTTATTTGAATGTTTTATATTTGATTTATCAATAAATGCAGAAACTTCTGCTAAAAAAAAAAAAAATTGCATAAATCCGGTTAAAAAAAATACACGATAAATTTAAGCCACTGGGCCTACATTTCGGTACTTTAATATTTTAGTACCATATCTACCGACATTTCAGAATACCCTCGAAATCTATCAAGTTATTTTGATTTTTGAAATATTTTCATATTGGGAGTGAAATCGATGAGTTGTCTCATCGTAGTGACTGTTCGTTAAATCAATAAAAGGCCTATGGGAAAAGGCTAGCTAACCCGGCTATCGAAAAAACGTCAAGGTAAGTAGGGTAAAATTACGCATCACTGAAACAAAATAAAATAATGGGTCCTTATATCAACTGATTTCGCTGCAAAACTGGTATGACAAATGGAGGAAAATCTATGCGTTTTAAGGTCTGAAAACCCGTGAAAACCTAAAAGCTTCAAGGGGGCTCCGCTCCCTGGACCCACGCCGTATAACGCTCCGCAGAGGCAGAGGACCCGGGGGGGGGGGGGGCATAGTGCCCCCGACTTTTCAACTTTCCCTAAAGTGCCCCTTGTACTTCAGATAAGTGCCCCTTTGTATTTCTTATAGATGCCCTTTAAACGATCTTATAAATGCCCCTCTGATAAAAACACCATCACACCGAACTAGTTCTCACCACGTTCTGGAAAATGTTGCTAAACGGGCTCAAACTGTGTGCGAACGGAGTTGAATGTAGTAGCAACTGTTTACGATCTGTTTAAGAACTTCATGGACTGGCTCGGACTGGCTAGTACGGGAGAGTGCTCAAGAGCTTTGATCCTGTTCAAAATTTTCCCCGTCTTGCAATTAGACGGAGTGACAACGTACTTAAAACGAGGAGGACGTACTACGAACGGACTGATTGCCGTTCTGTGAACAGAATTGCCGTACTTAGATCCTACTAGGAACGTTTTACAGCGTGCTGTGGTCGAGCATCAATTAGCAGCAGTAAAAGCCCCCTTCACACCAAACTAGTTCTCACTTCGTTCTGGAGCGAAGTTAATAACGGGTTTAAACTGACTACGGACTGGCTTGGACTGCCTGGAAATGGCAAATTTACCCGATCTGAACTTGATAGGAACTGACTGTGGACGGGGTAATGACAAGATGGACGTATTGAGGACTGTTTATGGACGAACTAGGATCGTATTATAGACATTATTTACACATTCTACCCCGACCACAATCTGTTTTACGATTTTCTGTGCCCCTATTCATCTCAGGGGAATGCCCGTTTTCAGGTACAAGAAGTGCCCCTTAGCATCTCTGATAACTTCCCCTTCATCTCTTATAATTGCCTCCATTCAAATCTGAGAGGTGTCCATTATATTTTGACAAGTGCCTTTTTTTCTTTTGAATGCCCCATTTCATTTTTATCTGTTCCCCTTTACATCTCCGGTGAGTGACCTTATTCAAATTTAGAGGTGCCCCCATTAAATTTGTAATGAGTGCCCCTTTCTATCTCTGATAATTCTCCTCTTTACTTTGACACGTCCTTTTCTTTTCTAATAAGTGTCCTTTTTCCTTTGGATAAGAGCCCCCTTTTCTTTTCACCATAAAATGTGCTCCTAATTTAAAGCGACTGAAGATATTGAAAAAATCTACAAGTCGTCAGTTTTATATCAAGACTCGCCAACTGGTCTTCGGGCAAAAGTATGGTGTGAACTCACTTTGTATCTTTGTCGTGGAGGACGCAAAAACCTTTAAAAAGATCATTTTGAAGTCAAGAAGATGCCAAAGACCATGTATACATGACCCAAGTTGTTGACGAACTGACCAAGAAGACGGGAGAGGACAATTTGTCCTCAAGAACGGATGGAGGGCGTATGTATGCCACCGGTAATGCAGACTGCCATGTTGCCTCCTACAACAAATACAGTGAAAATTACAAACAAGTAATGACAGTCTCTTCCAAACACCAAAATCGTCAGTGCCACAATCTGGACCATAGTACTCTTCAGTGGGAGAAAAAACACTCTAGGTAATATGATGTGCTCGATCTCCAAGAAGGCTGGACTGTCGAAAATGTTATACCAACCATTGTGTGAGGACAACTTGCATAAGGATGCTCGATAAAAGGCCGGTTTCGCAAACAGAGATATTTGCAAAGTGTCTGGTTACATTATCGAATCGAGTTTGTCATCCTACACAGGACGTGTATGCAATGACAAGAAAATGGCGATGTCTGATACCATTCTCGGGCTCTTGGTGGACAACAGGCGGTGGCTCGGCCAACGCCAGCTGCGAATGTGAATATTTCACCGGAGACGGACCAAAATCGGGCTCTAGTTTCACAAGCAAATGTCGGTGAGAGTGAGGAGTTTAATATAGACTTTGATTTGGAATTTTCAAGTTCTCAGCAGTCTGTTCAGGAGGTTTGTTCTCAATCACAAGTTATTGAGGAAGTAGCCAATGTAGCCAAATCTTCTGGATCTATGATCAGAAAAACCACAAGCAGTACCAACACTACAGCTCGACAAACAATGCAAACACCAGTTTTGTAACAATTAATTACTTTAACAATTACTAAAAGCATGATAAAACTTGTACAGTGTATATACGTTAGATGTTGAAGAAACTTTTGGATTTCGTGAATTGAAGACTTCGTATTGACTGTTTCAAGTCCAAGACAGTGTTCGGTGATTAAAGTTTAGAGAAATTATGGGATTTTGTGAGTTGAACAGTTGAAAACTTTGTGTCCTAACTTTGTGACAATTGTGGAAGTTGTCTACTAGTGATTGAACAATTATTTTGGGAATTGGGAGTTCGTCATGGATTCTGTCAAATGATGAAGCCCTACCAGGTAAGTTGAATAACTCTGTTTTTTTATATCAAGTTTAAAAATAGTGGGTATGTACATGAATGGGCTGCTCTTAAAATTGTGAATAAGATTTCATTAATGCTAAATATATTACTCATTGCGGATGTAGTATCGAAAATAATATCGCTAGTGATATTCGTTTGTCTCGCAATGTATGGTCAATAAGGGATCTAAAAGATCACGACGTTTCGTGCGCCGCTGCAACACTTCGTCAGGTGATAAAAAGTAATGTAAGCAAGCGTGTTTTATACTATACGGGAGGACCGGCCGTCAATTAATTCGATCAATAATTGGAACAATAACGCACAAGGCCTATTGGCCGACGCACACGGAGCTCGACCAATTTCATTGTTCGCTTTAGATGTCTGATGTGGATAATAATAATATTGACTGGTTTCTACTTTCGGCAGAAACGACATATATTGCCCTCACTAGACCCATATTGCCTTCGTCTTCGACTCGGGAAATATGAATCTAGTTCAGGCAATATATGTCGTATCCCCATCGTTGTCAGTCAATATTATATTATTATAGATCAATAAGCGTGTTGAACGCAAAATACTGAATGTCAATGCTATTTACTCCAATCAAAATAAAATCCTCACATCCACTTGAATGAAAATTATTCACACATAAAGATTCGATTGCGTATTGAAAGCTCTAATCTGAATATATATCTTCAAAACATTCATCAATGCAAACCACTAAAGCTTACGATAGGATTAATTTTAACGTCTTCCTAAAAAAAGTATTAAATTCCACTTATTTGGCGAAAAGAAAATATGATTATATAGGGGGTTATCTTTGACCAGCACGTCACCTTGAAAGAACATATAAAAACTGTTTGCAAATCAGCAATGGCAGGAATCAGGTGCATAAGTAAAATCAGATGTTTCCTTTCGAAGCAAGCTGCACTCACTCTGGTGCATGCATTTGTGACCAGCAGATTAGACTCCTGCAACAGCTTGTTGTTTGGACTTCCCGCAATAGATATTCACCGGATCCAGATGATACAGAACATTGCAGCGAGACTGGTCACTCGCACTCCACACCAACAAAGTATAACTAGTACTCTTAAGAAACTACACTGGCTTCCCGTAGATAAGCGCATCATGTTCAAACTTTTATTAATTACATATAAAGCTCAAAACAGTTCTTCTCCTTCATACCTGGCTGATTTGATCAGACAATACCACCCACCCCGAACCCTCCGTTCAAGCAATCAAGCATTATTTTATGTACCCCAAACCAATACATTATTCTATGGGGGGAGATCTTTTGCAGTTGCTGGACCAAACCTTTGGAACAATCTTCCCCATTTCATACGTCAGGCATGCCACTTCTGCAACGTTCAAATCTGTACTTAAAACGCACCTCTTTGGCCTCAATTAATTATCTTAAACTGTATTTTAGTCCTTACTTACGTTATTTGTTTTGACCATGTTAGCTATCTTTCTATTAATTATGTTAGTTATAATGTTAAGTTAGTCATTTTAGTAGTTATAAGATTTGTATATTCTCTTTGTTGATTTCTTTTTTTTGATTATATTTCTCGAATTGCCATTCATGCTTGTACAGCGCATAGAGAAACAGACTGTTTATTATGCGCTTTATAAATATTGTATTATTATTATTATTATGATAAGATATAAAAGCTCATTGTATATATCTAATTGTTTAAATATTCTTCAGATTACATGGCGTAACAGACATAATCCTTCTAAACGTTATCACAAATCTAGATTTTATTTAATATACAATACATAACTACTCTGCAGCAGCGACTAACCTTTAACACGGATAGAATTAAATACTCATTAGAAAAAATATTTATATCATTATTATGTACAGTAGTACATAGACGAAAGACACTATACACTGCTCCATTGTAAAGATAAATTCAAAACAAATTGATAAAATTACCCTTTCGACTAAATATGTTTACATTTCTCGTAATGGTGAACTATCCTCATCATAACAATACGTAAAACCAAATCTTGTTTGAAATGATGATTTGGGGTACTGAATCTATGATTTACAGCTGCTCAAATATTTCATCCACAAAAAACAAATATGAAAGGTGTCTCCTACAATACGCGCTTTGTATGAATGAGAATTCAGCTAGATATACAAAGCCTCAAATGTGATATTTCAGAAAATAGACGTTTCAGCTCGATTGTATTTGGTGTACCCACGTCAGCCTAAGCATTATTATACGACTTCGAAAAAAGGAAGAGTCATTGAAAAAAATAAAAGCATGATAAGAATGGAAGAAGGTAAGATGTACGGGGTATTCACCCATTTTATTGTTTACTGCATTGTTTGAAATGTCAAAGAATCTTTTTCAGACTGTTTTGAAGAAGAAAAAAAATTTTCCTTATTAAATTCAAAAAATTAAATTAAACAATGCATTAAACACGACTTCCTATGTTTATCCACCTAATTTCTGTGAAAGAAATCTTCTCCATTTTCATTTGATTTCTTGTTTCAGCATTTGACATGTTTATGACACTCTGTTTTGTGTTTCATACACTGAACAACGATAATTCATTTTAAATATTTAAGTAGTTTTGTATGTTGTTTCCGAAAGACACATATTCTAAAAATATAGATTTTATACAGAATACTTTTGGTAGACTTACATCCCGCATAATAAAGTGGCGGGTTCAAGTTTTAAAGAAATATTATTATACAAAAGAAACCTACTTCATGAATTCACTACAAGCAAGATCAGTAAGTCAATTTAAATATTATACCACGTACGCATTAAGTATAGAATGCGCGAATTTTCTAAGAATAGATGAATACCCACCGAATCTGATTATCATAATTTTTGTCAGCGTAGTTTTAGCAAAGGTCAATTTCACACAAATATAAAAATTGGTTTCACTTCAATTTTTTTTCTTCTCATCGATCTTTGTCAACTGAATTAATTAACGAATCAATTACTTACAAATGACAGTCCAAAGATCGAAAGACACAACATTAATATATCATTAGGTTAAAAAAATACATCGGTAATTGAATATAGTCCACTACACTTCAGGCAACTCGAAAAAAGGCTACTTATTTTGAAAGTTATACAGAAGCAACATCAACAAACGATCTCAATCCAAAGTTTAACAAAGATTATTTTTTAATTACAATTTTAAATGTTCTTGTTTGGTCTTCTGAATTAACATTTTGATGGTTTATAAAGCGACTGGGAAAAAGAGCCCATTTTCAAATGCAATATGCATATGCTAATTAGTAGGGAGAATTGGGTTTGCATTAATAACTTGAGTGCTCTATTAGACACACTGTAAACGTATTATCGATTTCTGTGGGGCTTCCAGATAGGGGCAGGTGGTATCATGCAGTTGTAAATGGGTTCGCACCAAGCCACCTTCAAGATATAATTATACCTTATACTTTATACTCCTTCTCGTAGTCTAATATCATTTTTTTCAGATCACAAGAACAAGAGTCGCCTGCGGCAAAAGGGTATTCCGGCCGCATCATCCTTTCCATTGAACACATTACCTTAGGAGTTGCAAACTATAACATCATTAGAGAGTTTCAAATCCAAGTTAAAATGTAATATTTGTTTTAACAATGCTTGACATGAGAATATGGCATTTATTCGACTCTTATTCCTTATCTATTTTTCCTGGTGCGGCTCGGAAAATATCTGTAGAAAGAATGTATATGCAATTGCATATTTATAATTATTATTGTTACTTTGGTACAACCCTCACAAGTGTGCACAACCGTTTTCGTGCTGTAACATTCAGCGATGTTTTCATAATATGAAGTCTGTTCGAACTTGATTGATGAGAATTTGTGACTGACATTAAAGTTAAGAAGGTCGTTGCTGTTTTTTGCTGTTAATGATGTTTGTTGTTGTTGATATTGTTGTTATTAACAGATCTTTCTGTGCAGTCATCAAGAGAAGTCACCTGATCCCAGCCCCCTAATAAAAAAAAGAAAAGGGTTCTCTATTTCTCACGTGGGGTGAAATGATGGGGGGGGGGGGAATGTTAGCTTCACGTAATGAATAGAGAAACTTATCTTACTTTCATCTCACAGCACTAGTCGGTATAATAGAGTTTGCGATGCTATTTCATGTAAGCCACGCCTCCTCTCACCACTTGAATTATATTTTAAAGGAGACATGGCACGAAGATGATGTAACCAAATGGTCGATGGGCCGTTTTAATAAAACTAGCAAAAGCCTAGCAATTGCTGGCAAACAGCTGGAATGACGTTCTTCTTGCTAGAATAATTAGTAATTTCTTGCTTGAATACTTGTTTTTTTTATCATCAAGCATTGGCTTGACGTGGCTTTAATTAAATTATCCTGTCAGGATAGTATGACTGTTTTTCCTTGACTTCATGCATATCTATCAAAATACATTAGCCGTTATATTTGCATATTTAATTTTCTCACCCTTTTAATTACCAATTGCAGAAAGAAAATAAGAAATGATGTCAAATTATAAACACTGTACAATCCAAAATTTACTCTCTTCAGAATATTAGAAAGTTTTGGGATTCTTCTTCTCTGTGTCTCGGAGAAGGCCTGCATTTAATTTATAGCTATTGTTATTCCCAATGTAAGCATGTGCATGTGCTAGTTTTATTAATACCAATCATTTTCCTAACACATTTAAGCCACCATCCCGCCAGGTTTGGTGGGTGCATCAGCTGCATTTTGGTTGTACGGGGCAGCAGGAGCTTAGCTGTCCGGGGCACCAGGAGCTTGGTTGTACGGGGCACCAGGAGCTTGGTTGTAGGAAGCTGGAGCAAAAGGCTGGCCAGCAGGGGAAAACACCTGCTGAGCGTTGTATGTGGGAAGGGGCTGAACGATTTCCGCCGGCTGAGTGTACTGGCCTGTGTAGAGACAATGGACATTTAATGAATTAGTAGTACACTTAATAATAATACTTTCCCTTTTACACCCATAAATCGTGATAAATAAACTGATTGTAAAGAGCAGAGTTACATGGAAATTCGAAAAAAGTGAACGGAAGTTGAATGAAGTTATCGATGATACGTATTCGTAAAATTAAGCGCATTCATTTTAGAATATTAACAATAACTGTGAAGTATTGAAAATATTATCATTCGAACTTGCAAAACGTTGCCAACTTTTTGTACATGTAGGCCTATGTGGACAAGTCCAAGGTATTTTGTCCGATACGCTCCTGACCACATTTCAAAGATTGTAATTTACCTAAGATTGGAACAAGTAATCAAGGTGAATTGATAGTTTTCAGTGTTTATCATGTTGTTAAAGTCCATAATGCTAAATGCCATATGGGACACAGAATTACACTTGCCCACATTTCACCAAAATTTAGCAATTAAATTAAAGAGGTTTACCAAAATCTTAAAATTACCGATGACCAGAATGTCTTTTGAGGACAGTTTCAGTGGATCGCACACGTATATAGAGTGTGTATGAGATTAGATAATTATCATTTCAGATAGTGAACCATTTCAAATATCACACGGTTTAAACTCTATTTAACTTAGCTCTGATATTTCTAGTATCAGTCTATACTGCCTATTGTTTGAATTCCTTTATGAACTAATTAATGAAAAGATCACGTTTGTTATCAAGTAACTATAGATTGAAGTTGAAACAAAAACACAAACAATAGTTATTCAAATACCGGTTGTCACAACCATCGGAGTGTTCTGTTGGGTGTACTGCAAAGGAGATTGAAACAATTGAAATAAATGTAAGGTGAAAACCAAATGATATAAAAAATGGTAATAATATACCCTATCTACTTGTGTATAGTTTACAATACATTGGATCAACTAATACGCTGTTGGACAGCATTATTCTGAATTCACCTCATGCTGCTGTAGTGTTTATCGTGTGATCATGGCAAGGAATAAGTTCTATCAGGTACCCATTACTTCAGCTTGATTGAGAGTAGCAATTGTATATTTATGTCTTGCCACGTGCTATTGGTGCCATGCAGGGACACTCATATCAATTTGCAAATGATGTCGATCGTGTGGCAGTATTAAGTGTCCGTTGTGCCATGCGGGGGCTCAAACCCACGACATTCGTAGGTTCGTAGCTCCAGTGAAGTCATAGTACTTACCTGCTATACTCGAGCATATTATACTGGAAACAGCAACAACGAAAATACTTGGAAATTGTTTTGTGTTTTACCTATCTACCTATCTACCCTTTTAAATAAAGTCTTAATTCAATAACTAGTAAAGCGAGCGTCTCTACACAGTTTTGGACGGGACGGGTTTGAAGAGGATGATGTTGACTAAAGTTGACAAGTTAGCTGATATATATTGACTAGCAAAACAAATCCCAGCCATTAAAAGCCATATTTCTATTGAGCAGAGAAAAAAAACAAGGTCATTACTTTTTTAATTAGCATACAGCCGTCTTAAAATTCAAAGTTTCCTGATGACAAAGAATGAGTAGGGGAGGGTACACCCAATGCCACCTCGACCTTCGCTCACGATTGATGTTTTCTTTCTGAGGAGCTTCTCTTAAACCAAAGGAGTGGAAATTCACCTTTAGTGGAAATATAGTGGAATCCGCTCCAAGTATACGTGGTTGAATTACTATTTTGACAATGAATTCCACCACTTTGAGCGTATATTTTCCACTCTAAATGAAAGGGAAAAAATTTGACTCTCCACAAAAGAGAGTGGCTGTCCACTCCTGTATATTTAGGGGGTACAACAAATGCTCACCACAGTGGCGGTGGTTTGTGAAGACGAGTTGCAACAGGCCATGCCACCACAGCAGTAGGCTGAAGCCACAATGGCTACCACCATCTCGATCAGGCCAAGGATGGCCAACAGAGAGTCGGATGCGATGCTTCCTTTCTGTTCATCGAATTTGAATAAATTGATTATTTAATCATTTATCTATTATTTACTCATTCATATATTTATTAATGCATCATTTACCTTTTTTTTAAACTTACAATTGTATTGTTTCGTTTATCTTTTCTTTTATTTATTCCTTCATTTATAATTATATTCATATATAATTATAAATAATTATTTATTTATATATTTATTCATTCATGTATTGAAACCTTCATTCAGAATAAAAACATGATCAGCAAAGCTGTTTGCGTCATTATCCTGATAAAGAACATACTAAGTAAAAAAAAGTTGAAACACAAGAAATTTAAGAAAATCTATAAATGCACTTTACAATGCAAAAAATAAAATAGCCTATTGAAATCAAAATAAAACCTGATTTAGGTTATAATACTGAAAAGTAGAGAGAAGGATGATGAGAGAAATGATGAAAAAACATGGAGAATAAAAAAAACGAATGTTTTCATGTAAAAGCATTTATTGAGGCAAAAATGTTAATGGGTTTTTCAAAATATTGATTATAAATATTGATATGTCAGCTTGACTGGTCAAATAGTGGTTAACATATATTCTGCAATCTGTCCGGCCGGACACATTATGTATTCCCTTAAAAACATAGTCATTTTAAAACTTTTAGTTCCCATTTGTTTTAAACAGTAAATAAATATCAGATCAATCAGTGAATTACAGGTAGAATAAATGCTATGAAATATTCATTATTAGGCAAACCAACCAACATTTATCGGGTATAGCTTGTCCAAAAAAAAATAATCCGAAATCAACTCTTTGCTTGTGACTTTTGATTAAAAGAAAATTCATAGCAAAGTTTGCAAAGTTTGCAAATATCTGGATCTGTGTATAACCATTGTAGGGATATCCCAGCCGGGAAATTTAATAGATCAAAATGTCGGTGACCATTCGACTTTTGGCAACATTGTGTTTAAGCTTTGAACAATTCGGGATCTTGCACGATTTCATAAAAAAAAGGGTTCCTTACTGGTCAATCAATTTAATTTCGTTGAAATAAAAACTGTTACAAGTAGCAATTATTTTAAACATTGAATATGTGGTAAAAACGAACCGTTATCAGTTTGTAGATTATGAGTTTTGGGAATCGTCGAAATCAATACAATACGGACTGTAAAACACAAAAAACGAAAGACATTCGACATTGATGGGGTACCAGGGACATAAAACATTTCATCTAAAGAATCATATAGATTGATCAATAATGTTCTGAGAGAATACCAACTTTATCTATCAAGAATAAACCATATTGTAACAGTCATTTCATGAAAGGGGGTAAGGGAAATGCATTCCAACTTTATGGGCAACATGCAGTTTATATACATACCAAATAACTGTAGTAATCGTAACGGAGATATTCAATTCTACTGCCCCAATGGCACCAACAATCATTTGAGCAAAGGCAACATTTGCCGTGATGATACACATCGTAAGGTAGCCGATGACCTTAGAAGACAATATTAAAAAAAAATATTATATTAGCGGATTAAAAAATGTCATGGTTGTAACATATGTAGTTGATTATTGTTGAGTGACACTATCATTTCCTCAGCTAAAATGGATTTAACTAGTCTTTAACTGGCCTTGGAACAAATTTAGTGTGTGGATGGGCTCTGGTGCGCTCGTGCGCGCGCGAGCGTGTGTGCGTGTGTGTATGCAGTATATGTGTGTTAGCTGTATAAATATTATGAGCCCTCGAATTTACACAAGAAACGCGTATATGTAAAGGGCTTATGGGTGGTGAATACATATTTCTAAATGAAACTAAACAAGGAATACAAAACGTACATACCACGCAAGATTTCTTCTGCTTCGAACATATTCCTAAGATACCGGTAGGAATGTAGAACTGGGGGAGGAGAATAAATAACAGCCATTAAAATCCGAATTACATAAGTAAACTGTTTATTGATATATCTCCATGTATGCAAGGCAACCCATGTTTTTTTCTCTCATATAATTTTCTTAATTTAAACAGTAATATTGACAGTAAACAAATCTAGGGGGCCTCTGTCATTTTCTTGTTTACTATTTGCTAATTTCATCAATTTTTGGTAACTATTAAATTTCATTTTCACAAGACGATGTTTTTTCCCTTAGTCCTTAAAGGTACTATGTCACATTTGCAGGCCAAAAAAATGAAAAGGTTAAATTCCGACGGCATCGTCAACATTAATACTTTTATATGCCGAAAAAAGAGTCAACAACAACTCCGAAGAAAATAACTCCATAAAACTCCGTAACTCTGACTGCAAGCCTATTTGTTAAAGATGTTTACTGTGCAGTTGTTAAAGTTAAATGTAGGGGCTTGCACCTGCTGACTGGAAACGTGGGCATAGCTAACACCCAGGCGCGCCTCGGTGATGGTGGGATTCAACTTTTCGCGAGCGTATAAAAACAGCCAGTCCTCGAGTATTAAAGCAGTCGCTATCGTACTTATCACAATAATCTACCAAGAATTCTTACCTTAGCCTTTATAGAGTGAACATTGGTTAAAACATCACAGAAAATCTGAGACACTGTCTGTTAATCTTTGCTAGCAAAATGACTGAAATTTTCAAGCAATTAAAAACCTAAAATGTAGCGACTAAATTATCGCACAAAATAATGTAAGGTGTCCGCGCTCGCACAAACCAGTTTTAAACACGTAAACCAATGGGGATCGCAGTAAGACTGAACTATTTTCCCGGTAACTGAATTTTGCCGATTTTACCCTATAACTATTACATGGGTTTGGCATTTTTCGTTTATTTACGGGAATTGTTAAAACCACGACAGCAAATTCGACCAATATCAGATGGCTGGATTTCTTAAGTGAGGTATATAATAGCGCATAGAGACATTGCAGATGTATTAAGCGCTATATAAAAGCGGAATATTATTATTTTCCAAGTGCGATAGAGTTTATCATGTATGAAACAATTGCATACTCCAAACAAGAAAAATTAAAATGGCGACTTACCAGAACACTGGCCCAAATTCCCATGGCGATAAAGCCAGCTACCCGAGGTCAAGGACCAACTGGGCAATGGCGACGACGATGCTCCCGATGCCGAGGGAGAGCTGCAGCCAACCAGTCACTCTCCCGGCAGCTCCGTTAAAGTTATGCGACACACCGCTCGACGAGTTAGGGCTCTGCACCGTAGATGAATAGCTGACTGGAGCGGGCTGGTTGATGTAGGCAGTCTGGCCGGGACTCCAGACTGGGTTGGATAAGACGTGGCCTGCATATCAGAGGTAACTTGCTGTGTAGGGTAAGAAGGTTTTATAAAAACTGAACATGAGTTTTGAAGATAAAAAA